>CM069904.1:98960020-98994125 GCA_036172215.1 Camellia granthamiana | reverse complement strand
GTACCTTTTCTATATTTGATTAATTTTTAAAAAAAAATTATATTTGAAAATTCAAAATCAAAATTATAATCGCTTTTAGAGTCTAACAGTACCGCATGTTGTTGAACTCGAAATTTATGTATTGCAGATGGAGCATCTCTGGCTCTTGAATTCTTTATTTTAAAGATTAAAAAGTAATACGTTTTTAAAATTTTTATTTAAAAAGTTTTAATGTTGATTGATTTGGCATCCCATACAATAGTTATTTTATTTTATTTTTTTATTACATCAACTCTCTATTTTTTTAATATATTTTTTCGTAAAAAAATTTAAAAAATATATATATTTAAGTCATTCGAAACAATTTCAGATCTAGCAAATCAAGTGATTTTTACTTTCTTTTTTATTTTCTTTTTCATATATATTTTTTCTAACTAGATAAATGTGGTTAAAGGAAGTCATTCCCCATAAGTTATAATTTGGTACGGAATTTTTTTTTGAGGAATTGGTAAGGAATTGTTGTATGAATGGTTAAGTTGTTTCATCAATGTGGTTGTTGGTACTACTGATTTGGCATGGTTTGGGAAGTGGCTCATTGGGTTTTTTTGGCTCAATGAGCCACAAAAGACAAAATAGCAATTTTGAGTCACAAAAGACAAAAAATCACATCTAACCCATAATCATTACACTCTTCTCTCACAAAAAAAGTCAAAAAAGCCAAAAAATAAAAAAGCCCTTCCCAAACCAAGCTTTTGAGCCCAGGCTCATATAGCCAAAAGAGCCAAAAAGCCAAAGAGCCAACCCACTTCCCAAACGGAGGCAAAGAGCACACTGGATTCCAATTAGACGGTCCAACCCACTGTGATCCCATTTTGAGTGCCTTTTTATGATTCAAATAATTCATTTTGTAAAGTCTTTTAAAGAAATTATGCATATAAAAAATTAAATCAATTAGACATTAAGTCATTCGATTAGATCACATTTTAAAAAATAATAATTAGCGGAAAGTATAATTTTACAAGTAGTCTGTTAGTCATTTTTTAGAAAAATATAATCTGATGAAATAGCTCTCAATATCTAATTGACTTGATTTTTTATATGTGTGATCTCTTTGAAATATCTTACAAAATGAATAATTCAAATTATTGAGATAAATCCAAAATGGATCCACATTGAGTTAGACTGAACCATCTAATTGGAGAGATTCCAGTCCCAAAAGCTACCAAATTGGTTTTTTTTATTTTAATGTTCTCCATGTGAATTTTAGGTAAAAAAAAAAAAAACGACATCTTATAAAGAGTTAGGTATTATAGCACTTTGAAATCAAATTGAAAATTGAACCATTATTTGACAAGATTCAACACGGTAATAATGACGTAAAACCTGATAGTCAATTGGGTAATTCATCAATTGAAATTGAAACCCCCTGATTTGGTGGACCATCACTTCCATTATTATTATTATTATTGCTTTTGCTTTTTTATACACCGAAAGCAAGGAGGAATAAATTGAGAAAATAAGAGGGAAAAACTACAGGAAAAAGAGAGAGAAGACAGATAATGCAAGCATTAGCATAAATAACTTCCTCTAAAGGTTAATTTTAATTTTTTTTTTTTTTTTCAACATCTAAGCATTTTACTGTCAAATCTAGACCTTTGTGTCCTCGATCAAATATTATTGTAAAAATTATACTAACATTTATTGACATTTGAAAAAAAAAAAAACAAAAACAATCACTAGTGTTACATTTCGAATTCTGTGTATATAGAAGAATTAGAACTGTTTTGGACGCACAGCTCTTTTTCATTTTCTTTCAGAGGGGGGGAGTGAAAATCAAACCCATGACCTCCTAGCGAAATTCCCGAGTTCTGGCCACCAGGATAATCCCAGTGGTTGCACAGTTACAGTTCTTATTCATGCTATCTCTCAATAATTGGCTGAAAACACATGGTACAAAATAAACAAAGGAACCCTAACTTTGCAATTTCACTATACAAAAATATACAATCACAGTATATGCCCAAAGCTTACAATTCCAGTCTAGTAATTACACCCAACAAGGTCACTACAACTCAGAATTTCCCAGTGCTAAAAACTTGACCCTTAGCAGCTCCCAGAGAATTTTCAGCAGAAACAAGAAAGAGTAATCGAGTCAACACCAGAGTCGTGTCGCGATACAGAACAAGTTATTCAAAACATAAGATTGTGCAAAGCTGTATATACTTCACAACATATACCAAAATCTGGGAGCTTTTAAAGCAATACTATGTTCTCCTCGATGATCCTGCCTCAGATCTCTGATCAAAGGCAAAAAACGAAGTCAGATAGTCCCTAACCCAAGTTAAAGGCACAGAGTTCGCAATCCAAGAGGGTGAAATCTCGAAATAAGTAGGCTTTGGAGTTGAGGGGCAGCCAATTGATTGGATTAGTTCATCAACGGCCAGTACATGAAACTTTGGGGGTGCATTCAGAGCGATGTTGTGAACACAGTGCTCATATATCTTCCCATTCTTATCGAGTTTGTACTCGGAAGTGCCGTCAAACCGACCGCGGCTCTCCCATGGTACTCGTGGGATGCCGTGGACAGTCCAGCGGACCATAATGGTGCTTTCAGCAGGCTGCCACACAGTGACGATGTCGAGCCACAAGGCCCTGAAAAATATCCTGCCATGGAATCGTAGAGCCGAGAAAATTGACTTATAGTTCTCAATTCCAAAGAAAGTGTTGAGTGGATCTTTGAAGACAATATCATCCCTATACAAAGGAAATGAAAGACATTGGCATAATATTGAGAAATAAATACTAAATAGGGAATCTTTGATCCAATTTTGGGATAAATATTAGAGCTTACTCCATTAAGAGCATGTTACTGAACAGAAAACACGTAGCATTATCAGTATCCCTTGACTTTTTAATTTTTTGCATAAAATTAAAAAGAAAAAAAGCCTCTCAAAAACTAGTATGGCCAATAATAAGTAATGTATATAAGCCTAAATTGCATGTGGTTCTCAACTAGACAGTAATGAGCATGAGGCACCCGAATACCTCATTCATGCAGTAGGAAAAGACATCATTCATTAAATTTCAAGCATGTATACATAAACAAGTATAGAACAGTTCAAGAATACTATAGAATATTTTTTATTAACCATGCATGGGACATTCTTATTCTCTCTGAGCCTGGAATGACATACGGTTCTATTTGTCATGCGTACAATGAATTGATTGGACACAAATAGAAAAACTTCATATTCAGACCCAAGAACACCAAACAAAAACAAAAACTATGGCATATACCATGCTAACTTCTAAATGAAGGCCAACAAGATTCTGACTCCTATTTCCAACTCCACATTTAATAGCAGAACCCAAGCTCTAATTGAAAGACTTCAGCAATTTTATTATACACTTATTGTGTATAAGCACAGACATCGTCCACACCCTATGCATGAGCTCACTGGATGTTGTATAAATATACAACGGCATTTGGGGAGTAACTTTCTGGGGAGGATTTTAGACAAACACTTCATTAACTGAAAGTGAACATATATGAAAGATACAACAAAGAAGTTCAATAAATTTTGCAGTAGCATAGTTAAGTTTCGCAAAATTTTCTCTTGTTGTCTTGTGAGTTGATTTTCATTTTGTTGACGGGATACCCCCTCCACCACCCTCTGCATCTTGGCTCGTTCTATTTACTACTCGAGATCAATCTGATCCTTTTGTTCACTACATTGGAGTCAGACTAGGAAAGAAATAAGAAACAAAAAATAATAATAATTTACAAATGGATTTTGTTAATGTGTGCCCTTAGGGCACAAGTTAAAAACTTGAAAGGCTTGTACATTCTATATGAAAGTTATTGTAATAAAGAATGTACAATTTTTTAAGCGTACTTAACATGTATCCTAAGAACACACGTTAACAAGACCTTTTACACATTACAATTTAATTTTCTAAAAGCCAGGGAAATTGAATTGAGTTTAAATTGAAGTTTTTATGAATTAATATCATTATGTAGAGGTTGGTTTGATGTAATTCATTTTGGGAGCCGGGGGGGGTTTGGGGAGGGGGGGGAGAATTTTGAATGAACATATTGGACAAAATTCCTGAAGATGCCACTGGGTGAAGGGATTTAATTTTGCAGATAAAACACCCAATATGTGCTGTGATGTGATTGAAATGATTGACAAAAAAAAAAATAATCTAATTATTCATTTCATCAAGAACTATCCCACAATTAATTATAATCACTGGCTAGAACTTGATTGCTAGGAAAATGAAGTGAGTTAATTGTCAATACACGTCTTCATGTATTTCACAGCTAAGTGATCAAGCTCTGTTGTACTAAAATCATGATATCACAGCTCTTGAAAAGCTTACACTTTACAGTCATACACAAATTTACCTCCACTCCATTAATATCGATAACAACCATTAGTGAAAAACTACCACTTATATGGCATATTTAAACAATCAATCAAACATTAGTGCTCCTATCTCAAACACCAGCCTCAACAAAACAAAAATGGTCCCAAACATGAATTTTTAGTTGCTAATGGTTCTAGTGTACTTAAATACAATTAGTGCCAATTCAACAAATTGAGGAAAAACCGGTATTCTGAACAACATCCACTCACAAACACACATAAACCCAAGTTAATACATAAAGGGCAAATTTCACTTTACCTTGTGGTTTGACCCATGTGCGGGGATTATCTCCTTCTCATTTGGAAATAGCAATAACCACATAGTCCCCTTGTGGTTTGTGAATTGAAGTGTATCATTAAACCCATTAACAATTTAAAGACAATACTAAAATACCCTGTATTTAAGTAACTAAGTGTGTAAAGTATGATATTTTCGTCATTTGTTTGGGCATCAAAATGTACTTTTAACCTTGTGTGCTTTATTCCCAGCACGATTTACTCCCTCGAAATTAAAAAATCCCCTTATGTCTGGCACGAGTATACACTTTGCTTTTTAAGTTGAATGAAATGTTTAATGGTGAGCTTCAGTCTACAAAGTCCACAGACCACGAGGAGCTATGTGATTATTTCCAAATGAGAGGGAGTTATCATGGCCAAACAACAAGGAGTAATGTGAACTTTGCCCATACATAAATGCATACACTTATATACTTACATATACACCGATAAACCCCTGTACGTGTGGTGCCTATAGACTCAGATTTCTATTTATGTCCAGTTTTCCTTACTTTCCTTAACAAGTAACCAATCAAATAAGATTACTTGAGTGAAAATTTGTGTTTCAGTTTCAGCCTTCAGGTCCTATCTACTCACTAAGAAATCTGAAGTTCAACACTTTCTTCCCCACATTTCTCAGCAACCAAACACAAAATAAATCCAAAACGAACGAGGAAATCAAATTCAAACCTGTAGATATCAAAAGTGAGTTCCCGATAGAACAGCTCTGGAAATTCCTCCCGCAGAGTCCGAATCGCATACCCCGTATTCACATAGTAATTATGCTTCTCTTCTTCATTCTCTTTGCTCTGCCTCGGCGGCGATGACGTCGTACTGGTCATCACCGGAGCTGAGAATTGCCCAAACAACCCCACATTATGCCCTAATTCTGAAATCCCAACCTCCATATCTTTGATCCTCGAACAAACCCTGACCCTAACCCCACCTCCGCATTTTTTCTTCAACACTGTTTGTTTTCCGACATTCCTCGGAAAATTCGTCGGAATTTCGAGGCGGTAGCCGTAGATGGAGGAGACTTTGACAGAAGGAACGAGAATAGCCATCGTACGTCAGATTCCGATGAGATTGCGACGGAGAATCGGCGGAATTAGAGGTGTGATTGATCGGAAAAGGCCATTTGTGATGCAGAAAGAGGGAGGGGAAAGTGCGGGAATATTCGAGATGGAGTTTGTTTGTTTCCGGAGAAAAATCAAAGATTGGGTTTTCTCGGAAATAGAGGAAGAAAAAGAGCAAAAGCGTATTGGATAAGTTTTGTTTGGATAATTGGAATTATCGGCCAATTAAATTGGAAAAAATTGTGATTGGTAGATAGAAATGTCGTATGGAGGGACCTCATACAATGGTAAATTACAATTTGAGTTTTTTTTTTAAAACAAGAATTGTATTTTGTGGTTTGTAAAACGAGTTAATTGGTGATAAATTTAATTTAAGAAGGGTATAAGTATTAAAGTTTAAGGGATATTCTTTTTTAGGATTTTTATTTCTACGTGTAATTTAGAAGTGTTTTAATCCAAGAAGTCCATGGAGGAATTTTTTAACCCATTTAGTCCCATGTATGTATAGTTTTATTCCATAAAGTCCATTTTCTTGATTTACACTATTTTCTTGGACACTTATGCCCTTATATTCAATTTTGATACCCATATAAATATTTTTTGAACGATTAGCAATTTAATGATGTGAACATTCATATTTTAAAATTCACATTGGTAGGAATGTAAAATTGGCCTGTGGGCGGCCCGAAACCCGCCCGCGAGCCGGGGCGGGCCCGGCCCGTTGACAATGTGAATATTCACATTGACATGTTAACATTCACTTTAATAGGAGTGTAAAATTGGCCCGCGTCCCGTGGCGGCGCGAAACCCGCTCACGGCCCATGGGCGGCCCGGGGTGGCCCCGGTCCGGCCCATTGACAATGTGAATATTCACATTGACATGTTAACATTCACATTGATAAGAGTATAAAATTGGCCCGCAGCCCGGGGCGGGCCCGACCCAGCCCGTTGACAATGTGAATATTCACATTGACATATTAACATTCACATTAATAGAAGTGTAAAATTAGCCCGCGCCTCGTGGCTGCCCGAAACCCGCCCGCAGCCCGGGGCGGGCCCGGCCCGGTCTGTTGACAATGTGAATATTCACATTGACATGTTAACATTCACATTGATAAGAGTATAAAATTGGCCAGCAGCCCAGGGCGGGTCCGACCCGTTGACAATGTGAATATTCACATTAACATGTTAACATTCACATTAATAGGAGTATAAAATTGACCCCTGTCCCGTGGGGGCGCGAAACCCGCCCGCGGCCCATGGGCGGCCCGGGGCGAGCCCGGTTCAGCCCGTTGACAATGTGAATATTCACATTGACATGTTAACATTCACATTGATAAGAGTATAAAATTGGCCCGTGGCCCATGGGAGGCCAAAAGCCCGCCCGTGGCCCGAGGTGGGCCCGGCCCGTTGACAATGTGAATATTCACATTGATATGTTAACATTCACATTGATAAGAGTATAAAATTGGCCAGCAGCCCGTGGGCGGTCCGAAGCCCGACCAAAGCTCGATGCGGGCTTGGCCCGACCCGTGACAATGTGAATATTCACATTGACATGTTAACATTCACATTGATAGAAGTGTAAAATTAGCCCGCGCCGCGTGGCTGCCCGAAACCCGCCCATGGGCGACCCGGGGCGGACCCGGGCCGGCCTGTTGACAATGTGAATATTCACATTAACATGTTAACATTTACATTGATAAGAGTGTAAAATTGGCCCATGACCCGTGGGCAGCCCGAAGCCCGACCTCGGGCCGGGGCGGGCCCAGCCCGTTGGCAATGTGAATATTCACAATGACATGTTAACATTCACATTGATAGGAGTGTAAAATTGGCCCGCAGCCCGTGGGCGGCCCGAAGCCCGACCGCAGCCTGAGGTGGGCTTGGCCTGACCCGTGACAATGTGAATATTCACATTGACATGTTAACATTAACATTGATAGGAGTGTAAAATTTGTCCGCTGCCCGAAGCTCGCCCGCGGCCCGGGGTAGGCCCGAACCCAAACCCGGGCCGCCACGGGCCGCCCATGGGACGCGAATCAATTTTACACTCTTATTAATGTGAATGTTAACATGTCAATGTGAATATTCACATTGCCAACAGGCCGGGCCGGGCCCGCCTCGGGTCGCCCACGGGCCGTGGGCGGGTTTCGGGCAGCCACGAGGCACGGGTTAATGTTACACTTGTAGACACCCCATTTTTGACTGCCCTTAAGACTTGGGCGCGACTAATGGTTTGCTTGGTGGAGAAAGGTGTGCAGGGCACAGGTTCAGTTTCCTCGGCAATGAGAGAGACAAATCTCAACTTCACACCCCATTTTGGATGGTTTTTAGACCTTAAAACCCTCTCTTTCAAAACATTTTTGAAATAAAATTCCCACGATGTTCCGACGCTCGCATTTCAGGTAAATGGTGCGCTTTTCGGTAAACTGAGCAAGGACAAAGTGGAGATGAATGAAAGAGAGATGAAATCTTTGAAAAATCTTTCAAAACACCTTACTTCGGGGTTTGAAGTTGAAGAGAAGAGGAGAAGAGGGGAGAAAACAAGTTGGAGAAGAGGTTCGGTATGAATCCGGGTAGAAGAGAGTCGAGCAGTCCTCACTAAATCAAGCTCATCTATCTATACACTTGGAGTTAAGCTATGAGGCCATAACCATTGGAAAGAAGACTTCCGGGGCTTCATTTTGCACTCAAGAATCTCTCAAAACCAAGTCCGGATGGGGGAGGTATGATTGGTTGAAGTTGGGCATCATCCCGGTTGGATCGAATCTGCGCGGCTTCACCAAAAAGGGCATAACTTTTTGCACAGGAGGAATTTTAATGCAAGGTTTGCGCCATTGGAAAGCTAACTTCTGGGGCTTTAATCTGGCCATCCACCGGCACTTTTTGACCTCATTGGCCACCCATCGGCACTCTATTTAGCCGACCGGCCAGTACAAAGTGCAGGTCGACAATGTATTGTGCCGACCGGCAATTTATTTGGCCGATGACCCTTTTTCTTGGCCGATCTGACCCTTTTGACTCTCCCAAGCATAGTGCATGCCAGCTGTGCCAGCTGGGATGCACAGACCCGTCCCCCCACACACATATGTGCCTATTTTGAGCCTTGGACCCCTCTTTTGTGCACCCTTTGCTCAAGGCTTCTTGAGGAAGCCTTGACCCCTTGTTTTGGCTTCCTCAAGAAGCCTACCAGCTATCCAAGCTTCCTTGATAAGCCTTGACCTCCCCTTGCCCCCCTTGACCCTTGGTAGCTTGTCTTAGAAGCTTGGTCTTGGCCTATATAAAGAGCCTTCCTCTTCCTTTGTGTGGGTTGGAGATTTTGGAGCAAAAAAACCAGAGGGAAGAAATATATATCTGATATACATACATACACCCTCTATATCTATCTTATCCAAGCCTCCAAACACCTTTGTTCTTGCACCATTTGCCTTACAACACCTAGCACAACACCTCCATCCTCCATTCCAGCACTTGGTAGCCATTTGCAGAGGTTAGAAGCTTAGAAACTTGGACCAAGGGCTGCTGGTTTGCTGTTCTTCAAGGGTAAGCATCCATTTCCCTTAAACTTGCATTTTTTAACTTCATTGGTTAGCCTTATTTACAAGTATTTTTGAGCTTCGATGTAAACTATAAAGAGGCTTATTTTGAGCCCTTCTTCAACATTGAAGAAGGGCTCAACACTGTTGGGGACCTCCATGTATGACTTGCTTCATTACCCCTCTTTGGTCCCCATTTTTGCATGTTTGTTTAGCTTATTTTGCTTCTGTTTTTCGGCCATGATCAGAACTGAGAGTGGCCATATTTTGACCCCCTTGACATTTTTCATTAAGGGTCTTTGGCTGTTTGATGCATTTTTTGTATACTTCATGTTATAGCCCTCTTGTGGCCTTAATCTTGCATTGCATTTTAAGGGTGTTTGTATATTGATTTGGGGGCTGTCATAAACTGTGAGTAGTCATATTTTTTGCCCCTCTTCAGTGTTGTCGAAGGGTCTTTTTCAGTTTGGGCTTTTCATCTATCACTTGCTTCATTACCTAGCTTGAGGGCCCGTTTTTGCATGCTGTTTTTGCCCTATCTATGCTCACTGTTTGGCCATGCTTTGAACTGAAAAAATGCTTGTTTTGGGGCTTCCTTGCTTCTGTTTTCATACTTCATGTCCAGATTATGCATGTTTGATATAGCTATAGGTCATTTCATGAGCCTAATCTTGCATTTCGGGTCCATTTCATGCACTTAGTGTCATTTCGCTATGTTTTGGGACCATTTGGCATCATGTTCCAGCGCTGAAATTCACATGCTTGTATGCCATCTTGCATCCCTTGCCATGCTTTGGTAGAGTTGCATTTTCGTGCCTTAGGTTTGATTAATGCATTGTGCATGCATCCCATGTATTGTGTTGTCTCACTTGCCTCATTATGGCCACTGTTTTGGACCTAGTAGAGAGCTGTCCAAGTTAGTGTAAGACCATCCTTTGCATGTCGATGCATGCTCACCTTGTGTGTTGTTGCATACTTATGTGTTGTTGCATGTTTAGGTTGCGCGCCTAGCATACATTGTTCATTTGCATGTTCATGTTGCATACTTAGCCTCTATGCCTAGGTTGCATTTCATTAAGCATGCATCCCTTGCCTCTTGATTAATCATTATAGAGGTTGGGGCTCTTTGATGTGTTTTGTGCTTGCATTTCATTTGATATCAAAGTTGCTAACTTGGCTTTTGGGCCATCATGCATTGAAATGCGTGATTGATGGCCCGGGGGTCGAGGGCCATGCTCCCTTGAGTCCATTGCATGATAGGGAGTGTGTCCATGCACACATTTGCTTGAAATTTCATGCCATGCACTGTCTGTCCCCTGTTACTGTCAAAACTGTCTTCTGCAGGAAGTTTCTGCCGACCGGCAACATTCAGTGCCGACCGGCCATTTATTTAGTGCCGATAGCCTTATCTCCAGCCGATGGATATTGTACACGGCCGGTGGATATTCTATTCAGCCGATGGTGTTCTAAACCGTGCAGGGAACCAGTTCCAGAACTTTGGCAGTCTTCAGAGGGGCAGGACAGTGAAAACAGAGGCAGCAGTGGTATGGTGTGAGTTTTCCGGGCAAGACGGATCGAGTATGCATCATTCACGCATCCCGAGGCGGGCGGCTGTGGCCACTTTTCTTTTTGCATTTAATTTGTTAATTAGATTAGAGGTTTTGTAATAATTAATTCAGTATTATTTATTCGGCCTGTATATTCTTTTGGTCCCTCCGTGTGAGGGCGTATTTGTAATAAGTGTGCGTGAGTGGTGTGCATGTCTTCCAACCCCCACTTCTTTCTCCCCTTTTATTTACCTGCTTACGATGGGTAGTATTAGGACACGTTTAAATTAGCATACCTCATGCAATGCATGCGTGCATCCATTCATTTGTCTTACATGCACCGGACTCGGCGCATCATACAAACTGCATTGTATTTTCAATTCCAAATTGAATACGTGATAGTTGTAGCATTTCACATGTCATCGTAGATTAGCCGAGCCTATCCTAATCACATTTTGCTTGTGTTGCATTAGCCACTTAACATGAACTAGGACATGCATGTTTGCTAACTAGTTTATTGTTTTGGCATGGAGTACTAGGTGAGTTTTTGTGCTTTAGCATATCGCATGCGTGTGAATGTTGTCATAATAGCATGATTACCATGAGGCTAGCTGCTTATGTGATATTACTGCTTGAATGCCTGTGGATGGAGGTCAAAATACTTAAATTGGAACGATGCATGAAAATTGTGAGTTTTTAAGCCCACTGAATAGTGGCAAAACCATCTTTTCTAAAGCCCACTTGAGGGTGGCAAAATCTGCATTTTAGCCTACTTGCGAGTAGCAAACCATTTTTAAAACAAACGTGCAATGTTTTGTTCCAATTTAGGCGATTTGGTCTATACTTGTTTGCTGTGCGCATAACATAGTAATTCTAGGCTAATAACCGGAATAAGAGCACATAACGTTTTCAAAATCGGATATCACGGTTAGTAGAGGCCGGTCTTCGGACCGGGCGAGAGGGGGTGCTCATAGCTGACCTTCCCCGATCGTACCCAAGCTCCCGAGCCAAGACAACTTTGGTGATGACGGACACGTGGCCTTCGGCACCGAGTCAGGGTTTCCTAAATTTCCCATTTTAAAAATATTTAGGTGGCGACTCTGTATCTGGCAAAGCAGTCCATGTTTGGCACTACTTTTCAAAAAAATCTGTTTTTCTCAAAACGATTTGCCGGATTTGGACTCTTTGGTTCAGATTAAGAACCGTGACACAAATCGAGTCCGAACTGTAGAGTGAGGCCCAAGGGCGCATCTACAACACTCTTATCAATGTGAATGTTAACATGTCAATGTGAATATTCACGTTATCAATGGGCCGGGCCCACCCTGGCCCGGGGCAGGGCTTCGGGCTGCCCACGGGTCACGGGCCAATTTTACACTGTTATCAATGTTAATGTTAATATGTCAATGTGAATATTCACATTGTCAACGGACCGGGCCGGGCCCGCCCTGGGCAGCGGGCGGGCTTCGGGCCGCCCACGGGCCACGGGCCAATTTTATACTCCTATCAATGTGAATGTTAATATGTCAATGTGAATATTCACATTATCAACGGGCCGGACCGGGCAAGGCTCGCCCCGGGCCGCCCATGGGACACGAGTCAATTTTACACTCTTATCAATGTGAATGTTAACATGTCAATGTGAATATTCACATTGTCAACAGGCCGGGCTGGGCCTGCCCCAGGCCGCCCACGGGCAGTGGGCTGGTTTCAGGCAGCCACAGGGCGCGGGCTAATTTTATACTCTTATCAATGTGAATGTTAACATGTCAATGTGAATATTCACATTATCAACGGGTCGGGCCGGGCCTGCCCAGGGCAGCCCACGAGCCGCGGGCGGGTTTCGGGTCGGCCACAGGCCGCGGGCTAATTTTACACTCCTATCAATGTGAATGTTAACATGTCAATGTGATTATTCACATTGTCAACGGGCCGGGCCCGACCCGGCCTGACCCGGGCCCGGGCTTCGGGCTGCCCACGGGTCACGGGCCAATTTTACACTCTTATCAATGTTAATGTTAATATGTCAATGTGAATGTTCACATTATGAATGGGCTGGCCCGGGCCCGCCCCGGGCGGCGGGCTGGCTTCGGGCCGCCCACAGGCCGCGGGCCAATTTTACACTCGTATCAATGTGAATGTTAACTTGTTAATGTAAATATTCACATTATCAATGGGCCGGGCTGGGCCTATTTTTTTGGCCTGTGGGCCGGCTCGGCCCGACTCGAATTTTTCCAGGTACCCACGAGGATCGATATGGGCCGGGCCCCTACACATTGACGATATGAACATTCACATTGACGGTGTGAACATTCACATTAGGGGTATTTTGGTAATTATGTCACCCATAGGACTTATTGAAACATAACAAAATAATGTGAACTAAATGGAACATAAGTAGATGAAAAGGGTATTTTGGTCTTCTTATCTCAAATTGGACCTAATGGAATAGTCAAAAAGAATATGGGTTGGATAGAATAAAGCTCTTAGAAAATGGATTTATCAAAAAAAGCTCCCTTTTTACGTTTTGTGAAATAGTTTAATGAGAAATCTTGAAAAATATTTTGTTTTTAATTTTACTTTTTTATCTGTTTGACTTTTCATTGATTATTTATTTAAATTTATATTTATCTGTTTAATTTTTTTATCTGTTTAAATTATTTTCTACATGTTCAAAAAAAAAATTATTTATCTGTTCAAATTTTTTATCTACTTGTTCAAATTTTTTCCCTTAAATTATATCTATCTGTTTAATTTTTTCTCTAAATTCTATTTATCTGTTTAATTTTTTCCTAAATTCTATTTATCTGTTGAAATTTTATAATTTTTTTCACATTATATTCATAAAATTAAACAAATAGAACCATCTATCAGTTCAATTTTTACTCTCTAGATCCAGTTTCTCTCTAATGTCATTTCCTCTCCCTTTTCTGTTTCAGTTCTTTGAACGTCCAGCCAAAGAAGACTTTGTTTGGTTTGACTTTCGGAGATAAGTTTTTAAAAAATATTTTGGAGGAGAGAGTTTAAAATTTTTTGTAATTTATTTAATTGTATATTTTGAAAATAGTTTTGAAATTTGAGAATTTGAAATGATTTGATATTTTGTTATAAATGAATAGATGCATGTAAAAGAAAAAGTGATTGAAAAAATGAAGAGAGAGAAAAAGTGATTGATTGATATGTATGAGAGAGAGTAATTTTGAATTTTTTTTGCAACCATGCTAAATACCCCCACTGGGGGTCGACCCCCAGTGAGGTGGCGGGCCATGATTCGCTGAAAATCAAAAAAAAAAAAAAAAAAAAAAAACAGTTTTTTTTTTTTGGCCAATGGGAGGGCAACACACATGACCCCCAGTGACCCCCACTGGGGTCTGAGGCATTTTTGTTTTTTTTGAAAAAAATTACAAATCAAACAAAATTTCCAAAAATTTTCTCCAAAATTTTTTTCCCAAGCCAAACCAAACAAGGCCATTTTTCTCCACCATTTTTCTATTCAGCTTTTCTTCACCATTTGAATAGATCTAATCTATCTGTTAATTTTTTTTAATGTGTTTCATCATCATCAACAACAACAATAAAAACAACACACACACCAACAAATAGATTTGTTCCTGATCTGGTATATATATATACAAGAGAGAGAGAAAGAACAGAGATGAGAGAAAATAGAAGAAAGGAGAAACCCTCACGGCGGCAACGCCTCGTGGATCGAATGGAGATCTCAGATCTCTCTTTGAGTAAACCGAGGAAATACAGTGGCACCATAGACGTTGTTGTTACCATGAATAGCCTCAGTGGCGTAGATCAGTGGAATCCCGAGCCGAAGCTCCAGCGCCGCCTTCTGGAATCCGTCAATCATGTCCGGCCAATCCAACAACACTGGTTTTTCAAACGGTCCACCACCACCAGCACTCAGAAACAAAATGTATACATTTATATATATATATATACAAAGAGAAAGAGAGAGAGAGAGAGAGAGAGAGAGAGAGAGAGAGAGAGAGTTGTGTTTGAGAGGTTTTGGCCTAGCCAAACATCACCGGGATCGACATTGCCTTTTTTTTTAACCGAGATTACGTCATATTGGGTTTAATGAATTTGTATTATAAGATAAACTATTAAATAAAATTGTATAATTGTGTAATTAATTCTATATTTTCAATTGTATTACAGGTACAGATTATGAAAAATTAAAGTAGAAAGTTGATAGAAAAATATTTATATAACACTATACATTTAAAGGACTTGTTTATTATTTATTGTTTAAGATAAGATTGTGATCTCAACAATCTAACTACAAATTAATGTTTATATTTATAAAATTTCTCATTTATTATTTGAATTTTTCAACTGAGAATGTATTAATTTCTTACTTAGTAGTATTTTGAGTACAAATTAATTTATTCATACAAGTCTCTATACTTTGTATATATATCACATATTAATTTAAGAAATGCAAATAATTATAATACTAACAGTTAATTAAAAAATCACGTGTTACATATCTAACCACTAATAATTTATATAAAATCGAAGAAAGATTTCCAACACATATCTTTGATTTCGCAACATTACAGAAATACATAGTCTTACAAAGAAACAAGCCCAACAACAATAGATTTACACTAGGATAACTCTACACTCATCTATTCTCACACCAAGTACTATTATGTATATAGGAATACCTAATTGTCAAACATGCATATAAAGAGATTTGTGTGTGTGTGTGTGTGTGTGTGTGAGATGGCCACTACAGTCTACATCTTAGTGGAAAATGTCATAAACCCCTAAAAACACTTCCTCAATTTAATTCATAATAATGTGATATGATATGTGTCAATTTTTAATTTGTCACACAATCATATTATGCCCAACTTTCCTGCTACATCATTATAGGTAATTTTGTGGGTCTAAGTAGTAGATCTCTAACATTTTTCATAGGCTAATACGTCTCAGTCTCAGTCTCAGTCTCAGATCTGGTCGCAATCCTAGTCTAGATTCCAATAATCTGAACTGGAAGAAACATGTGAACATGTTGAGCACTGCAATTCTGATCGTTTGGAAAATCCATTGGTTGCACACAAGAAGCAAGTCCCATGCCACAACCATAATAGAGAAAATGAGCCAGATGATGTAAAGAAGACAACTGAGCCCATTTGGGATGAAGACAGAGATAAGGGAGATTGGAGAAAGAACTCCCGAGACCATAATAACATGGCCGAAGATTCAAGAATACTTTGAACAAAATTGAGCATGTTCGAACAAAGCTGCCAAGCCATAAATGCATATTGCTACCATAGAAATTCTCATACTGATAGGATGAGTTTGAAAGGGGGAGTCATCTTCATGTTGATACTTCAGTTGGATGTGGCCATTCAACAATGTAACAAATGAGAAGTATGTAGCATGAAATTCTAGTGTGATATATGAAGAGAGATTCCTTGCCCTTGCAAAAATTAAAAATTAAAAAATAAAAAATAAAATAAAATAAAATGGATTAGATTTCAATGTTAAAAATTATAGTTCTTCAAATATAAGTGAACTAAAGTGATTGAATATAATAGGGTGTCGGCTACAATTCTACCAATATATGTGTGACTTTGTGTGGTTTATGTTGAGCATTTCAATATAAAAAATTATGGTTGCATTTGATAGAGCTTTCTAAATGTGATTTGAGAGTAGGAGTTGTATTTTGAGTTTGTGAGTTTTCGAATTATGATTTGAGTATGGAAAATTTGTTTGGTGAAAGAGTTTTGAATTGAGTGGGAAATTTTTGATGTGACATATGATATTTCATACAAAAACTTATGACTTATAACCAAACACACAACTCAAAATTCTATTAAAGCTCATAAAATATTTTAAATTTTTTTTTTTTCGAATATATAAAAATTAACATGTGTGAATTGAAAAAAAAAATAAAAAAAAATTTGCACTGTTCTGGTCAACTAGTCGGACGACCGGTTAGCCCAAATTTTCCCGCCTTCGATCGAGTTTTCAAAATTGAACGTGGAATTAACTTTTGAAAATTGTAAACAAACGTCATGTGCGAAATAAGCTCTGGAATTAATGTTCCAGAGCTGTACCAAACACAACCTATAGTTCTTCAAATATAAGAAAACTAAGTGATTGAATATAGTGTTGTAGTTGCAGTGTGTGTACCACTGGTTTAAGTTGTATTTAGATCATTCATTTAGATAACGATTTAGAAAAAGAAATGAAAAAATATAAGAAAAATATGAATGAAATATTAATTAATTTTTTCCTCAATTTTCTTTTCTTTCCAATTGCCTATCTAAATCTATGATGCAAACACATTGTTAAGTATTTAAGTTTAAGAAAAATACTATGTCATCAACTTTTTTATTATCATTTTATTTTTTATTTTTCTAATATATCATCATAAGGAACAGAAATTGGCCACATACTACAATTAGATTTTTGTATGTAATGACTAGAAAATTCAAACCTTTAAGTCGTTAAATAAAAATAAGCATATTTAGTCAATTTCAACCATATTTTTTATGTTTTGGGGATTGGTATGTTTAGTATATTTCTTGTTACCTGAGTTAGAAATATGCTTCATGATGTTTATGTATGATATGAGGCCTGTGGGGCCTATGTATTATCTAAACTTTGACATAAAATAGGCTAATAAAAATTGAAGGATATATCCTTTGTTTTCCAAAATCTAATAGATTTTAAGTCACTGTCACCATTTTTGTTAAATTTAGAGTTTTATGTATTCATTTTCCTTAAAAGCAATGGGGTTAAAAACTAGACTCATAAATCAATTCTGGAAACTCTTACAAATTATTAATAACTGGTTAGAGAAAATGAATGTGAATTTCAAAATTAGCACATTTGATTTGTTTTTCTGTCAAAAAAATAACCAATGTACACTGTTTGGCCCACAACTCCACTTACCCAAACCACATACTGATGATTACTATCTCATTTTGGAATAGACTTAATAACATTCACTCCCATAAATTTTCATGATTTTAGAGTAAATGAAATGATTTAAGAGATGTGAATTTCCAAATTTGATGGTTCTACAATAGGTGCTAATTAGTAACTAGCAGCACCATAGACATTAATTAAATCATATTCATGATTCTTATGCTCTAACCCATGATCCGCATATCACATATCCAAGGTGTGACATAGTTGATTTTAGTGTAAATGAGAGGTTCACATAAAGTTTTAATAATTTTTAAAATTTTATAAAATCTCACATTGGTAATAAAGAAAAAGAGAGCTCGGAGGTTACTTTCAAGGACATCCTTCCTAATCTTTATTGAAAAACATGTGATATTAGCTATTTGTCTTCTAATATTTAATGAATTAGAATAAAAAAATATTTAAGTATAATAATTCGGTCAGACTAAAATTATGATGAAAATTACCCTAAAGTACAAAATATTTTGTAATGTTTACTTTGTAAAATTTGGATACTGAATCCCAAAAAAAAAAAAAAAAAAAAAATCACTTTAACCTTGCATTTTAATTTTTTCATCTTAAACCTTTGTTTCTAAATTGGCTTCAATCTCAACTATCAATCCATCTTAGTGGATGGAGGCTTTTTAAAAAATCAAGAAGCAAAATTTCCTCAATTCACTCCTCTTCTTTCCTTTAGCAATAAGTATGATTACAAACTAAATCAAGCTAAGTTCAAATAGCTTTAATAGAGAAATATTGTATCACAAATTTTCGTGAAATCATCTTACTTTGCTTACTTATTACCAGTTGTTTTCGATTATTATTTATTTATTTATGAAATGGATTCCTAGTGATGTACTCAAGAGTACGAGAGTATGGAACAAACTGGGGATATGACGATGTCCAAAACTCAAGAAAGTATCATTTTGCTGTTAAAATAATCACTCAAAAATCAATTCAACTCCTATTTTTTTAATAATATCAATTTTATATCTAAACTATTCAATTTTACATCAGTTTTACCCCATCGTCAATTGTTGTCTATAATCAAACATAAGTTACTGATGTGACATTCAAAATTCATTTGAAAATTTATTTACTCCCAAACTATTCCCAAAATATCAATTAGACTCCTAAATAAAATGAAGTTTGGGAGTCTAATTGATCTTTTAGAAAGTAAAATAAAATTTTACACAAAATTTCAGTGTCATATCAATAACTTTCGTTTGATTATAAATGACAAGTAACATCGATAGTTAAATTGATCCAAATTCAAATAGTTGAAATGTAAAATTGATATTATTAAAAGAATAGAAGTTGAATTGATTTTTTAGTAATAATTTATGGAGCAAAATGAAATTGATTCTCAGAACTCTCTGGCATTTGGCACTCCACTAAACGTTTCTCCGTCTTAGGCCAATGGTGCAACAACTTGTCAAGAGGTGAAAGAAACGTGGAAACTCACTAAGCAAATCCATAAATAAACTCTACCGTTAAGAAGAAAAGAAAACAGAGGAACAAGCACAATACAAACCCATAGAAGAAAAGAACAGTTAAGAGGAAAGGTGTATAAAGGTTGTCATAAAGCATAATATTAGAAAAGAAAATAAGACGATGTAGACAGATGAAAATGATGAATTGGAAAAAAATTACAGCTTACCAAGAGACTGTAAGTCTGTAATTAAAGAAGGCCAACATACCTGTTGTGATGGTGCTACTGATGATGAAGATCAACCATATGAGGCTGCACCATTGTCTGGGCCACGGTGATGGTGGACTGTTGGTTCTCTTGTGTTATATGGTCTTAAGCATTTAAAAAAGGCCAATGTACATTGCTATATCCTTGCTGAACATACATTTATATTGTAGTATGTTATATTTTCTTAGTCAAATAAGTTACTTGTTTTTTAGATGCTTCGGAATCATTGTCACATAAATCTTTACTTGTTTTTTAGCTGGATGCTACGGAATCATTACTGGTTTACACAGCTTCAGAATCATTGTCACATAACTCTTTACTTGTTTTTTAGATGCTTCAGATTTGGAATCATTGTCAAATTTTAGATGCTTCAGAAAAGATCATTACTTGTCTACACAGGTGACCCCGTTGCACTCTAACTTTTAAGCATTACTTTCATACAATACATACAAGGTGACCCATATGGCAGATAACTTTACATTATTATAGATAACGCGCAATCTGCTAGAGTTTTCCCAATGTTTAACCACTATGCTTAACAGCTGCCACATTAGTGAAGATATAAATTTATATTATTTACTCCATGTAATATTTTCTCCAATTATCATTTTATTTATAATTTATAAAATAATTATAATATCATAATTCGATTCTAGTTAACTCAAGGCCCATGACCAGTGGCGAAGGGAAGTGAGGACCAGGGGGTCACGTGCCCCCCTGGATTTTAGACTTTTTTATTTTATTTTATACAAATATAAAGAAAATATTTTAAATAAAAAAATTACAAAAATATTATTAGAGTAAAATGTCAATGACATTTTAAAAATTATGAGAATAATAATAGTTATCCTAATTGAAAATGAAGAGACTATTATAAACCATATTATTTAAGAAAATTTTGAATGTAACGGTGATATCATTATTATTGATATGCAAATATAAGCAATCTCAATATAAAGATATAAAATTTATTAGATTGTTAATTACATTTGACATGTGATGTAGCAACTCGAAAATTTAAGTTGTCCCTTAAATTTTATACTAGTATTATGGTTATATGTGATGATATATTATTAAAAAAATAATAATAAATACAGAATCTAATTTGGCATTGGATTATCAAATATGAGATTAATTAGGGATTATTATTTAGGGCCAAATTAATAGAAATATGGAATTATAATACTAATTGTGCCAAATTAAAGTTAAAGATAGTAAATAAATGAATATAAAAGTAAGAGTACAAAATAATAATAATAATAATAATAATGGGTGTGGTAGTAAAATAAATAATTAATTTTCTGTTGGTATACGATAGAATGTAATTTAATTAGAGATTAATTTATTTATATAGTTATATTAGAAAATTAGGTCAAAGTGTAATTATCTTAAATATTTATTAAAGATAAGTATAAATCTATATAATTTATGAATCAAATCTGGGGAAGATACGCGGGCCACGTTCTTACCCCCTATAAATAGGGAGGAGGTGATCACCGTGGGAAGAAAAGGAAAAAAACAGAGAGGAAGGAGGAGGGAAAGAAATGAAGAAAAGGAAAGAAAAAATAATGGAAACCGAGAGGGTCTTTGATAGTGAAAAGAAAGAGCGAGGTATTAAAGTTAAGGTGAATTATATTATATCTTGAGTTACCATAATATATTTTACATATGTTTTGACTTACCATAATTTATTTTATACAAGTTTATGTTTTATAAATTATGTTAATATTTCAATTACGTGGGTTATTTTCTGAACTCTATTTGTTTAAAATGAAACCCATGGATATATTTGTTTAACTTTTAAAGAATAGTTGACTATAACCTTATAAACAATTATGTTTTGTAAGTACCACTATAGCGATCCCAGTTTTCCCTCAATTGGTTATTGTATTCCGGACTCAGTTCTGTAGATGTCGGTTGTTGTATATGTTTCTTTTTCGTCCTTTAATTCCTTACATATGAGTTTTGGGATGTGTTGGGCAGGTTTGTTATAGGTTGGTAGTGAGTTTAAACCAATAGTTGCTGCCCAGAATTTTGTTTCTTCGCTCGAGCGAGACTTTTGTCGCTCGAGCGAGCTCTGTGTTTTAGATCATTCGCTCGAGTCAGGGTTCCTTCACTTGAGCGAGAGTTGAGTGATATATCTGATGGCTCAAGCGAGAAGTCTTGCGCTCGAGCTTGCGTCTGCGTCTGGTTTTGGACCTGAAGGTTGCAATTCTTGGCTCGAGCGAGTTTTCCTTCGCTCGAGCGAGCGAGGTCTATGTTTTGAGTTTCTTCGCTCGAGCAAGCTTTTCTTTGCTCGAGTGTGCTTTTAGGTTGCAGACCTGAAGCTTCGATTTGTTGGCTCGAGCGAGGCTTTCTACGCTCGAGCGAGGTATCTTTGTGTCTGGTTGCTCGAGCGACCACTCCTTTGCTCAAGCGAGCCTCGAATATATCAGTTCGCAGCAGCAGCTACTTCTTCATTTTCTTTACATCTCTTTTCTTCTCAAACCCTAGATCGGCTGCCTCTCTTTCTACATTTACATTCTCTCTAAAAATACACCTAGTTCTAGTGTGTTTCTAGCCTACTCCCTTTGTAAGAAAGGTTGTGCTTGGTGTGGGCTTCACTTTGATCCGAAAATCTTTTGGTTTGGAGCATCTTGAGTTTTCTCCATCTTCTCCATTTGGTCTCTTCATTTCGAGGTAGGGATAGCCTACTCTATTCTATGAGTTTTAACATAAATTTTGGTCATTTTAATTAGATGGTGTTGTTGGTAAATTTTAGGAAAAGTTAGGGTTTGATGTGTAATTTATAAAAGAGGGGTTTTGTGTTTTAAAGCTCCATGTGCATATAAGGCCTTGGGAATATGAATTTGTGAGTTAAATTGGTGGAATTTGGTCTTTGGATCAATAATTGGAAAAAGGGGGAAATGCCCTAATTATGTTGAATAATTAATTTGGAGAAATGTGAAATTGAAGTGAAATTCATGAAATTGGAAAATTGTGGGAGTAAATGGTGTAGTTGGATAATTTAATCACTCACCTATAAAAATGTCAATATTTAATCTGTTGATAAATTTATTATTTGTTTAGAGATAACTGCTTTGGGCTATCGGTGGAGGATAGTCTTGATTGTTGTAGACATTGTATGATGATTAGGGAAAACTGAAACTAATCATATTGATTATGTCATTGAATATGACGGTTGGAATAATACAGCAAATGTGTGTATTGATTGATCATTGTATATAATAAGTGTTTAAATACCTTGTCTATGTATATTGTTTGGGAGGAGATAGGGGATGTACTCCATGGTTTGAGAGGAGATAGGGGATGGACTCTCAAACCTGTTTGGGAGGAGATAAGGGATGGACTCCATTGATACAGCAAATCTGTGTATCACTTGAAATATGGAAGTGTATGTATTATAGTCTCATTGAATTATTTGGCCAGGTTCTGAGCCAAATTATGAATTGAAACTGTATAAGTGAAGGAAACTGAAATGAAAAATGAATGTACTTGATGTGGAATTGAAAGGTGTTGTAAGTTGGTTTATAAGTGTCAACCATATATCAAATGCTATTGTTTTAGTTATTTCTCATACTTGGTTTAGTATATCTCTACTGGGCATTGGCTCACCCTATATGAGACATCATTTTCAGGTTCAGGTGATATGCCACCTCCAAGGACATAGCTTAGGAGGCTTAGAGGCTTAAAGATCTTTTTGTTGTTTACCTTTTTGTGTATTACTTGTAAATTCAAGCCGAGGGCTTAATGTGTTTGAGTTAGTATTCTCCTTTTTGTAACCAAGTGTTGGCTTGGAAAGTTGTAAGCCCGTAGGGCATTTACTTTTGTTGTCAACATGTAATACTTTTGTGATAAATACTCTGATAAATAGATGTACACTTTATTCTCTTGAATATATTGTCAATTTCTTGTATCTTGAATGTATGAATTATAGGTTTATTTTGAGGGCGTTGCAACTTAGTATCAGAGCGTACCGGGTTCGAATACTTTGGGTATGCAGGAAGTGGTTAGTACCACAATGGGTTTGTCTAGCTTTGTTAGAGACTTATGCATGATGTTGTATGTTTATTTGATAACATGTTTATGTGACTATATGGGTATGTGATTTAGTTTCTAGGATGTTGATTGGATCCTTGGGTTTCTGGGAGTCCTATTGGAAAAGCACCTGATCAATGTTGTTTCTAACTGGAACTCTAGCAACACCTCGGGACTGTCACTATCCGAAAATGAAATTCTTAAGTGCTTATGTGATTATGTGCTTACATGGAATGAATTACAGTTGTCCAATGCATTAGGACGCGAGTGTTGTAGCTTCGGCACATTTATGAATGTGCTAATGATTTTCGTTACCTTTATTAGGATGTCAGGACGAGGACGTAGTGGTAGGCGAGGTAGGCCTAGGAGGCAGGAGATGCTTATACCGGATAAGATTTCGACACATCAGGAGGGTGTTGGCCAGGCCAATGTGGCCGAGCCAGTAGGTCAGCAGGCCATGGGCACCTTAGCCTGCGAGATGGCAGGAGCATTGAAGGAATCCATGGACATTCTCAGAGCTGAGAATCAAGTCCAGGCCCATGTTACTGAGGCAGGGCCTTCTTTTCTGAAGAGGGAGTTTTTCCGGTCTAATCCGGATGAGTTTTTGGGGGATCCGAAGAGCCATTTAAGGTTGATGAGTGGCTTGAGCAGATGACGAAGACGTTTGAGATGCTTGGCATCGAATACGGGGCTTTGAAGGTGACTTTGGCGTCTTTCCAACTGAAGGGCGACGCGGGTCAGTGGTGGAAATTTGTGCGGGGTTGTATTGGCGGGACTTAGGAGGTTTTCGTTGACGCCTTCCAGGAGAAGTTTTGTCTCCCGCTGCTAGGAAGAAGTTGAGAGATCAGTTCTGTCAGCTCAAGCAACTGAGTTCATCAGTGGCCGAGTTTGAGGCCACATGTACCAGTTTGTCTAGGTTTGCACCTGAGCTAGTGGCGTCTAAGGAACGCCGTTGTCTGGAGTTCGAAAGGAAGTTGAGGCACGGACTCAAGGTTAGGGTTGCTGGGTCCATGACTCGGGAGTATGGACGCCTTGTGGATGCTGCGGCCCATATGGAGATTATTATGCACGAGGTGGAGGAGAGGTTGAGGGGCTCTAAGAGGAGTCAGGATGGCTAGGGGGATGGCAGGAGACAGAGGGGTTCTAACCCTCAGCAGTCACAGGGTGCTTTTGTGAGATCTACCTTTCCAGTGCCGAGTTCAGGTTCTGGGAGAGGCAGTCAGGGAGATGTTACTTGTTACAAATGTGGTCAGCTGGGCCACAAGTCTCCAGCTTGCCCGCAGAGAGGAGAAGGGCAGAGAGCAACTTCATCTTCGGCTCGTCCTCAGAGCCAGAGTCAGGGCAGAGGTCAGCCGATTTCTTGTTACCAGTGTGGTCAGGCGGGGCACCTGAAGAGGTTTTGCCCGCAGTTGAGTGGCACATCTGGTGCATCTGGTTCGAGGCAGACTCAGAGCCATCAGCCAGCTCAATCAGTTCAGGCCTCGAGGGCCAATCAGGGAGCCTCATCGTCGAAGTCTGTACAGCAGACTTATGCTCCGAGAGGTGAACAGGTAAATCAGAGACCTTCAGGGCGTGCGTATGCTGTTACCACGCAGGATCTTGTACCGGCTCCATCTGTTGTGAGAGGTACCTTTTTGTTTTGCAACTCGGTTGCTAATGTGTTGATTGATACGGGTGCATCCCATTCCTTTATATCTGCTGCATTTGCATCTGTTTTGGGGTTGGAGTTGGCGCAGTTAGCATCTCCTATTTGTGTTGTATCACCTGTTGAGGGTGAGTTGATTTTAAAGTAGGGGTGTAGAGGTTGTGATATTGAGGTCGCTGACCGCCGGCTTCCATTTTCTTTTGTAGTTATGGCTATGTCGGGTTTTGATGTGATTTTGGGTATGGACTGGCTATCGTCATACCGGGTTGTTATTGATTGCTACCGCCAGAGGGTCACTGTATGTACCTTGAGCGGGGATTGTTTCCATTTCTTGGGAGACCGAGTTGGTAGTGTTTTGCCACCAGTGTATGATCCGCGATGGCGGAGTGAGCTTAGTTGTCTTTTCGTTAGCTGTATGAGTAGTGAGTGTGATGAGACCTAGACTGTAATGTCAAGAGTGGTTTATGAGTACTCGGGCTTCTTTCCCGAGGATCTTGTTAGTTTGCCACCCTATTGAGAGGTGGAGTTTTCTATTGGTTTAGTGCCTGGCACAGTGCCGATTTCCATGGCACCTTACCGTTTTGCCCCAGCCGAGTTGAGTGAGTTGAAGATTCAACTCCAGGAATTGCTAGATAAGGGCTTTATTCACCCTAGTACTTCGCCGTGGAGAGCATCGGCCCTCTTTGCTAAGAAGAAAGATGGGGCTTTGAGACTTTGTATTGATTACCGAAAATTGAATCGGGCTACGGTTAATAACAAGTACCCTATGCCCCATATAGATGATTTGTTTGACCAGTTGAAAGGGTCTCGTTGTTTCTCTAAGATAGACTTGAGATCGGGTTACCATCAGTTGAGGGTCAGGGAGGAAGATATTCCGAAGACGGCATTTCGTACGCGGTATGGCCACTATGAGTTTCTGGTGATGCCTTTTAGGCTCACCAATGCACCGGCAGTGTTTATGGATTGGATGAACCGGATATTCCGGGAATTCTTAGATCGTTTTGTAGTCGTTTTCGTGAACGACATCCTGATTTATTCACCTTCTGAGGAGGAGCACGAGGAACACTTGAGAGTGGTGCTTGAGTTGCTTAGAGCCCATAGGCTGTATGCCAAGTTTGGGAAGTGTAAGTTCTGGTTAAGAGAGGTAAAATTCTTAGGCCATGTGGTCTCCGGGGAAGGGGTGTCTGTTGATACATCCAAGATTGAGGCAGTGCAAGATTGGGCATAGCCTAAGAGTGTTTTTGAGATCCGCAGTTTTCTGGGATTAGCTCGGTATTACCGCTGGTTTGTGAAAGATTTCTCCAGGCTAGCTTCACCATTGACTAGATTAACGTGAAAAAGGGGTCAAGTTTGTATGGAGTGAGACTTGTGAAAAGTCGTTCTAAGAGTTGAAAGTTAGACTTACCAGCGCTCCAGTGTTGATTATTTCGGAGAGAGGCTTGGGTTATACAGTTTATTGTGACGCTTCACGAGAGGATTTGCGTTGTGTGCTGATGCAAGAGGGCGGCAGTTGAAAATACACGAGAGAAATTACCTTACACATGACCTAGAGTTAGTAGCTGTGATTTTTGCCTTGAAGATTTGGAGGCATTACCTGTATGATGAGAGGTTCGAGGTGTTCTCGGATCATAAAAGCCTGAAGTATCTATTTACACAGAAAGACTTGAACTTGAGACAGAGGAGGTGGATGAAATTTATTGAGGATTATGACTTCGAGTTGCATTATCATCCGGGGAAGGCCAATGTTATGGCCGATGCCCTTAGCAGGAAATCCATTAGTGATGTAGCTTGTATAGCCATTCAGGAGTGGGAGATGTTGGGTGCACTTGGCGAGTTTGATTTGTTTCTAGGCGAATCTGTTGAGTCGGCGGCTTTGTTTTCAGTAGTTGCGCAGCCTACACTTGTGAATCGAGTGTTAGAGGCACAGAGATGTGATCTTGAGGTAGAATCCCTCCGGGAGAAGATCTCCAGTGGGAAGGTTGAGAAGGGTTTGACTGTGTATCTTGACCTAAGTGTGAGATACCGAGACCGTTCGTTTGTGTCGGAGTCTTGCCAAGAGGAGGTACTCCGAGAGTTTCACCATTCACGCCTTGCGGTGCATCCGGGAGGCACTAAGATGTATCATGATTTGGGTCGTCAGTTTTGGTGGTGGGGTATGAAGAAAGATGTGGCGGTTTTTGTGTCTAAGTGCCTTACTTGTCAGCAAGTGAAGGCCAAACATCAGAGGCCAGCGGGTTTGCTACAACCCTTGCCTATTGCCGAGTGGAAGTGGGAGCATGTCACTATGGACTTCGTTGTAGGTCTTCCGAGGACTCAACGGGGTAGTGATGCTATTTGGGTGGTTGTTGACTGGTTGACTAAGTCGACGCACTTTATTTCTATGCGCGTAAGTGATTCGGTGGATCATCTTGCCGACTTGTACATTCGGGACATAGTGAGGTTGCACGGGGTCCTAGTGTCGATCGTCTCAGATAGAGATCTACGTTTTACTGCTAGGTTGTGGCAGAGTTTGCAGAGTGCCTTGGGCACTAGGTTGACCTTTAGCACGGCTTATTATCCTCAGACTGACGGGCAGTCCGAGCGTACTATACAGATCCTTGAGGATATGCTTCGAGGTTGTGTCCTTGACTTTAGTGGGTCGTAGGAGAGGCACTTGCCCTTGGTGGAGTTTCCCTACAACAACAGTTTCCAATCGAGTATTGGTATGGCACCGTTTGAGGCCTTGTATGGCCGACCGTGTAGGTCTCCAGTTTGTTAGGCCGAGGTGGGTGATGCACCTTTGTTGGGCCCAGAGTTAGTTCGGGAGACGACGGAGAAAGTTGAGTTTATCCGTAAGAAACTTGTTACAGCTTAGAGTCGTCAAAAATGTTATGCCGACCGTAGGAGGAGGCTTTTGGTATTTGGGGTGGGTGATCATGTTTTCTTGAAAATATCACCTAGGCGGGGATTGATGAGGTTTGGTAAGAGTGGGAAGTTGTTCCCTCGATTTATTGGCCCTTTTGAGATCCTTGAGAGGATTGGCGAGGTTGCCTACCGTTTAGCTTTGCCGCCGCAGTTGTCCGGAGTGCATGACGTGTTTCATGTTAGTATACTTCGGAAGTACGAGCCGGATCCGTCTCATGCATTAGATTGGACCGACTTAGAGGTAGATGAGGATGCCTCGTATGAGGAGAGACCGGTTCGGGTCTTGGATAGGCGGGATCAAGTCTTGCGAGGCAAGACGATACCCTTGGTAAAAGTTTTGTGGAAACATCACGGGGTTGAGGAAGCCACTTGGGAACACGAGTTGGAAGTCAGAGAGAAATATCCGGATCTATTTGTGGATGTATGTGTAGACACCCTATTTTTTACCGTCCTTAAGACTCAGGCGTCATCGATTGAGCGCTCGGTAATAGTACATGTTGTGCTCGTTTCGAGTTTTGGAGTTTTGGCTTGGAGCCCCGCCTCCGGACCTCGGGACCCTTTGTACTTTGACTCGGTCCGCGGACCAAGTTTTGTTTTCTCTTCCCGGAGGGAGGGAGAGGTCTTGTAGACCATCTCTCAGTGGTCGTAGACTACTTTTCATGGTCGTAGGCCACCGTTCCCGTTTGGAGACTAGTTTCCGGTTTTCGGAGCCGTTGGTTGTACGCCTCGGTTCGGGACTGCTTAACATTCTCCGTTTGGCACGTTTTTTGGAACACACCTTGTTTCCTTTGTCTAGAGGGACACTGTGGTCCGAGAGACCACTTTTGTGGTCATACGCCATTTTTTGTGCTCAACAGCAAGTTTTCGAGGCCCCCGGCCGCGCGTCTTGCCTCCCGAACTCTCGTTTTGCATCCGTGTTGTTTTGTCTTAGGTACCAACCTTACTTTCCATGTTTGGGAGGTGGTACAAGGGTGGGAGACCAGCTTTCTCCTTGTAAACCACTTTTCTCCCTGCCAGCCGATTTTCTGGTCAGGAAACTGGTTTTCTTGGTCTTTGGGCCACATTTTTTGGTTTCCCACCCCACCATTGGCTTGCTTTCAGTGTGGAGACCACCAATTACCCTGGCCGACCACTTTTTTTTGGAAAACCAGAAAAAGTGGTCGGTCCGACCAGAAAAAGTAGCGGGCCGACCAGTTTTTCTGGTCGGCAGCTTTCCTTCTGTTTTGGCAGACTGAATAGATGCCAGCTGTGCCAGCTGGAGGGCACAGACTGTATCCTCCATACACGTGTATGGAGGGATTGTATCCATGTTTAGCTTCTCCAAGAAACTTGAACCCTTTGAACCCTTTGAACCCTTTGTTTCTTCTATAATAGAGGCTCTTCCCCTCTTTGAACCAGGTTCAGAATTTTTTTGAAGGCAAAAAATACATACCTCTCTCTATATCTCTATATTTTGGCTCAAAGTGTGTATTGTTCTTGACCTATTGCACCACACCTCATAGCCATACACCTCCACCATTGATCTGAGGTTCTTGGAGGGTATTTTCAGATGTTAAAGAGTTGGTTTTTGGTCCCGAAACTTACTGGTTTTGCTGAACTTCAAGGGTAACTCATTTTCCTCTTTTTAAGCTCTATCTTGATCATTCTCTTAGCCATACTTGCATGCATATTAGGCTTTGTTGTCAACTGAAAAAAGCTTCATATTTAAGTGTTTTTCATGTTTGTTTAAGGCTCTTTTGGTGTTGAGGGGTCATCTACCCTCTTGCATGCTCTATTTAGCCTTGTTTTTGTGCCATGCCATGAGACCTTTGTGTTGATCTTTGCTTGGCTTTTAGCCACTGAAATCCAGTGGATTTTCAGTGGTTGGCATGTGGTTTTGAGGGCCTAAATCAGAGAGGGGAGACCCTCTCTCTTTTGGCCTTGTTTGTTTGCATTTTTTGGCCTTTCAAAGGAGCACTTACTTTCATACTTCCAAGACTTAGTTCAGGACCTTTTTGGTGACTTTTGGGACCTGCCTAGACTCTGTTTATGGCTGTTTGGTCACCTTGTGTTTGCCTCTTGCATGTGTAGAATTAATCCCTTTCATGGCTTATCAAAGTAGCACCTCATTCTTGCATGTATTGGTCATGTCTCGGTGGGTTTTTGGCCATCATTTGGCATGCCATGATTCTGTTTTTGGCTGGTTTGGTAGCCTCTCATATGCTTCATACGCTTGTAGTGTAAATCATGTTTACTAGCTTGAATTGCATGATGTTTTGGCCCTCTATTCTAGCATATTTTGGCCATGATCCAAACTAATTTTGTTCATATTTTGGGCTGCTTAGCTCTATTTTGAGGCCTCTTGGTTGAATGATACTTTCCATGCATGCTCGTAGTGTAATAGCCTTGCCTAGCTTTGAGTTTTGAGGTCCCTTGCATGCTTAACTTGAGGTATTTGCATGTTTTGCATTATGAGGAATGTTATTTCAGAGCTTATTTCTTGGCCATATTCTCATGTTTGTCACTCTTTCAATGTGCTTGAGAGTTGCATCATTATATCCCATTTGTGAGCCATTGCATGAGCTTCATTTTTGTGCCTTTCAAGCCATCTTCACTTTTGCTCCTATTCTGGCCTGCATAAGGTCTGTTGGAGTTGGTTTGGCCATTTGAGCATTCCCTTGCATGCCTATAGTGTAATACACTTCACTAGTTTCGGTGCTTGAGTCATTCAACATGCATTGTGTGAGTTGTTTACATTATTTGGAGTCATTTTATATGCCATTTCAGAGTTGGAACACGTGTCATTGCACTCCATATTTCATCATTTTCAATGCGTTTGGAAAGTTGTGTTTTATGCCTTAGGCTTGGGGCTATTGCATTGGGCATGTTTGCATGAGTTTTGGAGCCTTGTTTTCATCATCTTTGGCCGCTGATTTGGGACATGGCCGAGGCCTATCCATTTTGGTATAAGTCCATTTTGCATTGAGTATGCCATTGTAGTTCATAGCATTGAGTATGCCACGTTGTCGCATGATTGATCATTGCATTGTGCATGCCTTGTTCATCTCATTGTGTATATTAGTTCATGTGCATTGTGTATGCTAGTGTCATGAGCATTGTGCATGCCATGTAGCTTATAGCATTGTGTATGCTAGTTGCATGTTTGCATGTTATCCCTTGCATGTTTGCATCACTTAGTTGCATTGCTATTAGGATTGCATACTAGAGTTGCATTTGTGCATGCCATGTTTGTTGCATTGTGTTTGGGATAGGAGTTAGTCCGAACACGGGAAACGACGTCTCGTACTCAAAGTGACGAAACGTGCCTCGATTCCCGGTCACCGACATTCTTGACTACCCATGATGGAGTTGTTGGCTTTAGGTGCTTGTATGTGCATTCATTTCACATTGAGTCGTGCAATTCGGCTCCTCGGCCATCATGCATCGAAATACGTGATTGGTGGCCCGAGGTCGAGGACTACACTCCCTTGAGCTTATGCAATGATGGGGAGAGTGGTCGTGCACACATGTGTTGTAAATACTTTGTCGTGTCTCTCTCTTTCCCTTTGTTGCAGAAAACCAAAAACCAGGAAAGGAAACTGGTCGGCCGACCAGATTTACTGGTAGTCCGACCACTTTTTTTGGATTCCACCACAAAAGGTGGTCGGTAGTTGGTCTTCCATGCCTATAAGCTGGTCGGCAGCCTTCCCACAGATTCCCAGGGTGGATTTTTATCTCTCTGGAGCTTTGTGCAAGTTTCTGAGATCAATTGCAAACAAAGGCAAGTCGGGGCGTCGCGAGGGATTTCCGAACAAGGCAATTCAAGCATGCATGCATCCTTTGTCATTCAAAGCAGAGTTGGGGCAGCCCACATTCATTTAGTTTGCATGCTCATTTAGATTGCTTACTTAGTTAATGTCGTGTAATAAGTAGTTGTAACTTGTTATTCATTTCGTCGTGTAATAACTAGTTTAATTAGATTAGCTTAGATTAGCTAGCTAGTTCTGTATTATTTATTCGGACCCTCTGTGGAGAGGGCAAATTTTGTAATAAGTGTGCTTGTGTGTGATGCATGTCTTCAACCCCCACTTCTTTCTCCTTTTTTATTTACCAGCTTACGATGGTTAGTTTAGGGCATGTTTCAATTAGCCATCCTTATGCTCGCCATGTTTGCATCCATTTATCTGTCTTGCATGTACCGGGTTCGGCGCATCATACTAACTGCATTGTACTTCAATTCCAAGTTTAATACATGTATCAAGTTGCATCTCACAGGACATTTAGAATAGTCGAGCGTATCTTAAGTTGCATTTTGCATGTGTTGCATTAGCATTCTTGACATAGCTAGGATCATGCATTGATTACTAACTAGCTTCTTTTTTGGCTCGGAGTACACTGTAAGTGTTTATGCTTTAGCATCTTGCATGAGTGGTGAGTGTTGCCATGATAGCATACTTGCCATGAGGCTATTTGCTTATGTGATATAACTGCCTGAATGCTTGTGGGTGAAGGTTGGGGTTATTTGAATTAGGACAATTCATTGATTGCGAGTTTTAGCCCACTTGAGAGTGGCAAATCACCATGTTTTCTAAGCCCACTTGAGGGTGGCAAAATCCGTATTTTAGCCTACTTGCGAGTAGCAAACCGTTTTCAAAACGAATATGCAATGTTTTGTTCCAACTTGGGTAATCCAGTCTATACTTGTATGTTGTGCAGCATCACATAGTAATTCTAGGTTAATAACCGGAATAAGAGCACATGTGTTTTCAAAAACAAGATATCATGTAGTAAAGGCCGATCTTTGATCGGGCGAGCGGGGGTGCTCATTGCATGACCTTCCCCTCTCGTACCCAAGTTCCTGAGCCGAGGCAACTTTGGTGTGACGGACACGTGGCCTTAGGCACGAGTTAGGGGGGGTCTTCCTAAATTCCCCCAAAATAAAATATTTAGGTGGCGACTCTGTATCTGGCAAAGCAGTCCATGTTTGGCACTTCTTTCTAAAAATCATTTTTTCAAAATGATTTGCCAGATTTGGACTCTTTGGTGATTTATCGATCTTGCATTGCACTTTGTGAGATTAGATTCAGAAACTGTGACATTGAGTCCAAACTGTAGTAAGCCCAATGAACAAAACGGGATTTTCCCAGGACGTTCGGGCACGTCTATAGTATGATCGTATGTTGAATATTTTGTTGTATTGATAAACTTTAAGGACATTGTATATGTTTGGTTTATGGAAGTATTATGGATTATGCCTTGAAAATGGAAATTTAATTTAGCATTGTATATGTTAAATGTGTTGTAAAATGCAAATAGATCATTAACATTGAATATGTTATGGAATGATAGAATATGATATTGGAAATTTGTTGGATTTGAAAGAAATGCATGTTGATAATGCATGTTGTAACATATGTTGTAGTTTGCCTCTTGAATAGAGATGGAATGATCGGTAATGGGTCAGGTGTGGAATATCGAATGGTAATACTGTTGAGAATTGAGAAAACATGTTTTTGAAACTTATATCTAATTTCGGAGACAAAATTCTTTAAGGGGGGGAGGTTATAGCGATCCCGGGTTTTTCCCTCCATTGGTTATTGTATTCCGGACTCAGTTCCGTAGATGTCGGTTGTTGTATATGTTTCTTTTCCGTCCTTTAATTCCTTACATATGAGTTTTGGGATGTGTTGGGTAGGTTTGTTACAGGTTGGTAGTGAGTTTTAAACCATAGTTGCTGCCCAAAATTTTGGTTTCCTTCGCTCGAGCGAGCTTTGTGTTTTAGATCCTTCACTCGAGCCAAGGTTTCTTTCGCTTGAGCGAGAGTTGGTTGATGTATCTGGTGGCTCGAGGCGAGAAGTCTTGTGCTCGAGCTTGTGTCTGCGTCTGGTTCTGGACCTGAAGGTTGCTATATCTTGGCTCGAGCGAGCTTTCTTTCGCTCGAGCGAGCTTTCCTTCGCTCGAGGCGAGCGAGGTTCTATGTTTTTGAGTTTCTTCGCTCGAGCGTGCTTCTAGGTTGCAGACCTGAAGCTTCGATTTGTTGGCTCGAGCGAGGCT
>CM069904.1:98801623-98959820 GCA_036172215.1 Camellia granthamiana | reverse complement strand
GTGCGATGCGCAAAACGGCGCGAGTGATAAACTCGCAAAACGGTGCTATGCGTAAAACGGCGCAAGTGAAAAACTGCGCCAAAAACGCGTGCCGATGCGCAAAAACGGCGCGAGTGATAAACTTCGCAAAATCCGTTGTTGCGCAAAAATGGCGTGAGTGATAAACCGCAAAACGGTGCGATGCGCAAAACGGCGCGAGTGATAAACTACGCAAAACGGCCCGATGATAAACCGCGCAAAACGGTGCGATGCGCAAAACGGCGCGATTGTAAATTGCGCAAAACCGTGGGATGCGCAAAACGGGCGCGATTGATATAACTGTGCAAAACCGTGCGATGCGCAAAAAAACGGCGCGAGTTGATAAACTGCGCCAGAACCTGTGCGATGCGCAAAACGGCGCGAGTCATAAAACTACGCAAAACGGTGCGATGCGCAAAACCGCGGCGAGTGATAAACTGTGCAAAACGTGCGATGCGCAAAACGGCGCGATTGAAAAACTGCGTAAAACACCTGCGATGCACAAAACGGCGCAAGTGATAAACTGCGCAAAACAGTGTGATGCGCAAAACGGCGAGAGTGATTAGCTACGCAAAACGGTGCGATGCGCAAAAGGGCGCAAGTGATAAACTGCGCAAAACGGTGCGATGCACAAAACGGCGCGATTGATAAACTTCGCAAAACCGTGCGATGCGCAAAACGGCGTGAGTGATACACTGCGAAAAACAGTGCGATGCACAAAACGGCGCGAGTCATAAATTGCGAAAAAAACGGTGCGATGCGCAAAACTGCGCGAGTGATAAACTGGGCAAAACGGTGCAATACGCAAAACGGCTCGAGAGATAAAATGCGCAAAATCGTACGGTGCGCAAAATGGCGCGATTGATAAACTGAGTGAAACTGTGCGATGCGCAAAACGGCGCGAGTGATAAACTGGGCAAAACGGTGCGATGCGCAAAACGGTGCGAGTGGTAAACTGTGCAAAACCGTGCGATGCGCAAAACGGCGCGATTGATAAACTGCGCAAAATAGTGCGATGCGCAAAACTGCGCGAGAGATAAACTGCGCAAAACCGTGCGATGCGCAAAACGGCGCGATTGATAAACTGAGCGAAACTGTGCGATGCACAAAACGGCGCGAGTGATAAACTGCGCAAAACGGTGCGATGCGCAAAACGGCTCGAGTGGTAAACTGCGCAAAATCGTGCGATGCGCAAAACGGCGCGAGTGATAAACTGCGCAAAACAGTGCGATGCACAAAACCGCGCGATACGCAAAACGGCTCGATTGATAAACTGGCGCAAAACGGTCCGATGCGCAAAACCGCGCAGGTGATAAACTGCGCAAAACGGTGCGATGCGCGAAATGGCACGAGTGATAAAGTGCGTAAAACGGTGCGATGCGCAAAACGGCACGAGTGATAAACAGCGCAAAACGGTGCGATGCGCAAAACGGCGCGAGCGGTAAACTGCACAAAACCGTGCGATGCGCAAAACGGCGCGATTGATAAACTGCGCAAAATAGTGCGATGAGCAAAATGGAGCAAGAGATAAACTGCGCAAAACGGTGCGATGCGCAACACCGCGCTAGTGATAAAGTGCGCAAAACGCTGAGACGCGCAAAACGGCGCGAGTGATAAACTGCGCAAAACGGTGCGATGCGCAACACGCCGCGAGTGAGAAACTGCGCAAAACCGTGCGATGCGCAACACGGCGCGATTGATAAACTGCGTAAAACTGTGCGATGCGCAAAACGGGGCGAGGGATAAACTGCGCAAAATCGTGCGATGCGCAAAACGGCGCGACTGATAAACTGCGCAGAACAGTGCGATGCGCAAAATCATGCCGCGAGTGAGAAACTGTGCAAAACCGTGCGATGCGCAAAACGGCGCGATTGATAAACTGCGGAAAACCGTGCGATGCGCAAAACGGCGCGAGTGATAAACTGCGCAAAACCGTGCGATGCGCAAAACGGCGCCACTGATAAACTGCCCAAAACGGTGCGATGCGCAAAACGGCGCGAGTGATAAACTGCGTAAAATCGTGCGATGCGGAAAACGGCGCGATTGATAAACTGCGCAAAACCGTGCGATGCGCAAAACGGCGCGAGTGATAAACTGCGCAAAACGGTGCGATGCGCAAAACGGCGCGAGTGAAAAACTGCTCCAAACCGTGCGATGTGCAAAACGGCGTGAGTGATAAACTGCGCAAAATCGTGCGTTGCGCAAAACGGCGCGATTGATAAACTGCGCAAAACGGCCCGAGTTATAAACTGCGCAAAATCGTGCGATACGCATGACGGCGCGATTGATAAACTGCGCAAAACCGTGCGATGCGCAAAACGGCGCGAGTGATAAACTGCGGAAAACCGTGCGATGCGCAAAACGGCGCGAGTCATAAACTCCGCAAAACGGTGCGATGCGCAAAACCGCACGGGTGATAAACTGTGCAAAACGGTGCGATGCGCAAAAGGGCGCGAGTGAAAAACTACGTAAAACCGTGCGATGCAGAAAACGGCGCGAGTGATAAACCGCGCAAAACCGTGCGATGAGCAAGACGGCGCGAGTGATAAACTGTGCAAAACGGTGCGATGCGCAAAACGGCGCGAGTAATAAATTGCGTAAAACCGTGCGATGCGCAAAACTGCGCGATTGATAAACTATAGAAAACCGTGCGATGTGCAAAACGGCGCGACTGATAAACTGCGCAAAACGGTGCGATGCGCAAAACGGCGCGAGTGATAAACTGCGGAAAATCGTGCGATGCGCAAAACGGCGCGAGTGATAAACTGCGCAAAACGGGGCGATGCGCAAAACGGCGCGAGTGAAAAACTGCTCCAAACCCTGCGATGTGCAAAACGGCGTGAGTGATAAACTGTGCAAAATCGTGCGTTGCGCAAAACGGCGGGATTGATAAACTACGCAAAACGGTGCGATGCGCAAAACGGCGCGAGTGATAAACTGCGCAAAACCGTGCGATGCGCAAAACGGCGCGATTGATAAACTGTGCAAAACCATGCGATGCGCAAAACGGCGCGAGTGATAAACTGCGTAAAACCGTGCGATGCGCAAAACGGCGCGAGTCATAAAGTCCGCAAAACGGTGCGATGCGCAAAACCGCGCGAGTGGTAAACTGTGCAAAACGGTGCGATGCGCAAAACGGCGCGAGTGAAAAACTGCGTAAAACCCTGCGATGCACAAAACGGCGCGAGTGATAAACTGCGCAAAAAAGTGCGATGAGCAAAACGGAGCAAGTGATAAACTGCGCAAAACGGTGCGATGCGCAACACCGCGCCAGTGATAAAGTGTGCAAAACGCTGCGATGCGCAAAACGGCGCGAGTGATAAACTGCGCAAAAATGTGCGATGCGCAACACGCCGCGAGTGAGAAACTTCGCAAAATCGTGCGATGCGCAAAACGGCGCGAGTGTTAAACTGTGCAAAACCGTGCGATGTGCAAAACGGCGCGACTAATAAACTGCGCAAAACGGTGCGATGCGCAAAACGGCGCGAGTGATAAACTGCGGAAAACCGTGCGATGTGCAAAACGGCGCGACTGATAAACTACGCAAAACGGTGCGATGCGCAAAACGGGGCGAGTGAAAAACTGCTCCAAACGGTGCGATGCGCAAAACGGCGCGAGTGATAAACTGCGCAAAACCGTGCGATGCGCAAAACGGCGCGATTGATAAACTATGCAAAACCGTGCGATGCGCAAAACGGCGCGAGTGATAAACTGCGCAAAACCGTGCGATGCGCAAAACGGCGCGAGTCATAAACTCCGCAAAACGGTGCGATGCGCAAAACCGCGCGAGTGGTAAACTATGCAAAACGGTGCGATGCGCAAAACGGCGCGAGTGAAAAACTGCGTAAAACCCTGCGATGCACAAAACGGCGTGAGTGATAAACTGTGCAAAATCGTGCGTTGCGCAAAACGGCGTGATTGATAAACTACGCAAAACGGTGCGATGCGCAAAACGGCGTGAGTGATAAACTGCGCAAAACGGCGCGAGTGATAAACTGCGCAAAATCGTGCGATGTGCAAAACGGCGCGATTGATAAACTGCGCAAAACCGTGCGATGCGCAAAACGACGCGAGTGATAAACTGCGCAAAACGGTGCGTTGCGTAAAACGGCGCGAGTGAAAAACTGTGCCAAACCGTGCGATGCGCAAAACGGCGCGAGTGATAAACTGCGCAAAATCGTGCGTTGCGCAAAACGGCGCGATTGATAAACTGCGCAAAACGGTGCGATGCGCAAAACGGCGCGAGTGATAAACTGCGCAAAACGGCGCGATGCGCAAAATGGCACGAGTGATAAACTGCACAAAACCGTGCGATGCGCAAAACGGCGCGAGTGATAAACTGCGTAAAACCGTGCGATGCGCAAAACGGCGCGAGTGATAAACTGCGCAAAATCGTGCGAAGCGCAAAATGGCGCGACTGATAAACTGCGCAAAATGGTGCGATGCGCAAAAGGGCACGAGTGATAAACTGCACAAAACAGTGCGATGCGCAAAACGGCGCGAGTGATAAACTGCGCAAAATCGTGCGATGCGCAAAACGGCGCGATTGATAAACTGCGGAAAGCGATGCGATGCGCAAAACGGCGCGAGTGATAAACTGCACAAAACCGTGCGATGGGCAAAACGGCGCCAGTCATAAACTGCGCAGAACGGTGCGATGCGCAAAACCGCGTGAGTGATAAACTGTGCAAAACGGTGCGATGCGCAAAACGGCGCGAGTGAAAAACTGCGTAAAATCGTACGATGCGCAAAACGGCGCGAGTGATAAACTGCGCAAAATCGTGCGATGCGCGAAACGGCGCGAGTGATAAACTGCGCAAAAGCGTGCGTTGCGCAAAACGGCGCGATTGATAAACTGCGCAAAACGGTGCGATGCGCAAAACAGCGCGAGTGATAAACTGCGCAAAACGACCCGAGGGATAAACTGCGCAAAATCGTGCGATGCGCAAAACGGCGCGATTGATAAACTGCGCAAAACCGTGCGATGCGCAAAACGGCGCGAGTGATAAACTGCGCAAAACGGCGCGAGTCATAAACTGCGCAGAACGGTGCGATGCGCAAAACCGCGGGAGTGCTAAATTGTGCAAAACGGTGCGATGCGCAAAACAGCGCGAGTGAAAAACAGCGTAAAACCGTGCGATGCACAAAACGGCGCGAGTGATAAACTGCGCAAAACCGTGCGATGCGCAAAACGGCGCGAGTGATAAACTGTGCAGAATGGAGCGATGCGCAAAACGGCCCGAGTGAAAAACTGCGCAAAACCGTGCGATGCGCAAAACGGCGCGAGTGATAAACTGTGCAGAATGGAGCGATGCGCAAAACGGCGCGATTGATAAACTGCGGAAAGGGATGCGATGCGCAAAACGGCGCAATTGATAAACTGCGTAAAACCGTGCGATGCGCAAAACGGCGCGAGTGATAAACTACGCAAAACCGTGCGATGCGCAAAACGGCGCGACTGATAAACTACGCAAAACGGTGCGATGCGCAAAACGGTGCGAGTGATAAAGTGCGCAAAACGGTGCGATGCGCAAAACGGCGCGAGTGATAAACTGCGCAAAATCGTGCGATGCGCAAAACGGCGCGAGTGATAAACTGCGCAAAACGGTGCGATGCGCAAAACCGCGCGAGTGATAAACTGCGCAAAACGGCCCGAGGGATAAACTGCGCAAAATCGCGCGATGCGCAAAACGGCGCGATTGATAAACTGCGCAAAACCGTGCGATGCGCAAAACGGCGCGAGTGATAAACTGCGCAAAACGGCGCGAGTCATAAACTGCGCAGAACGGTGCGATGCGCAAAACCGCGGGAGTGCTAAATTGTGCAAAACGGTGCGATGCGCAAAACAGCGCGAGTGAAAAACAGCGTAAAACCGTGCGATGCGCAAAACGGCGCGAGTGATAAACTGCGCAAAACCGTGCGATGCGCAAAACGGCGCGAGTGATAAACTGTGCAGAATGGAGCGATGCGCAAAACGGCACGAGTGAAAAACTGCGCAAAACCGTGCGATGCGCAAAACGGCGCCATTGATAAATTGCGTAAAACGGTGCGATGCACAAAACGGCGCGATTGATAAACTGCGCAAAACGGTGCGATGCGCAACACCGCGCGAGTGATAAAGTGTGCGAAACGCTGCGATGCGCAAAACGGCGCGAGTGATAAACTGCGCCAAACGGTGCGATGCGCAACACGCCGCGAGTGAGAAACTGCGCAAAACCGTGCGATGCGCAAAACGGCACGATTGATAAACTGCGTAAAACCGTGCGATGCGCAAAACGGCGCGACTGATAAACTGCGCAAAACGGTGCGATGCGCAAAAAGGCGCGAGTGAAAAACTGCGCAAAACAGTGCGATGCGCAAAACGGCGCAAGTGATAAACTGCGCAAAATCGTGCGATGCGCAAAACGGCGCGATTGATAAACTGCGCAAAACTGTGCGACGCGCAAAACGGCGCGAGTGATAAACTGCGCAAAACGGTGCGATGCGTGAAACGGCGCGAGTGAAAAACTGCGCCAAACCGTGCGATGCGCAAAACGGCGCGAGTGATAAACTGCGCAAAATCGTGCGTTACGCAAAACGGCGCGATTGATAAACTGCGCAAAATGGTACGACGCGCAAAACGGCGCGAGTGATAAACTGCGCAAAACCGTGCGATGCGCAAAACGGCGCGATTAATAAACTGCGCAAAACCGTGCGTTGCGCAAAACGGCGCGAGTGATGAACTGTGCAAAACAGTGCGATGCGCAAAACGGCGCGAGTCATAAACTACGCAAAACGGTGCGATAAGCAAAATCGCGCGAGTGATAAACTGTGCAAAATGGTGCGATGCGCAAAACGGCGCGAGTGAAAAACTGCATAAAACCGTGCGATGCCCAAAACGGCGCGAGTGATAAACTGCGCAAAACCGTGCGATGCGCAAAACGGCGCGAGTGAAAAACTGCGCAATGCCGTGCGATGCGCAAAACGGCGCCATTGATAAACTGCGTAAAACGGTACGATGCGCAAAACGACGCGAGTGATAAACTGCGCAAAACGGTGCGATGCGCTAAACGGCGCGAGTGATAAACTGCACAAAATGGTGCGATGCGCAAAACGCCGCGAGTGATAAACTGCGCAAAATCGTGTGATGCGCAAAACGGCGCGATTGATAACTTGCGCAAAACAGTGCGATGCGCAAAAGGGCACCAGTGATAAACTGCGCAAAACAGTGCGATGCGCAAAACGGCGCGAGTGATAAACTGCGCAAAACGGTGCGATGCGCAAAATGGCGCGAGTGGTAAACTGTACAAAACGGTGCTATGCGCAAAACGGTGCGAGTAATAAATTGCGTAAAACCGTGCGAAGCGCAAAACTGCGCGATTGATAAACTGCGCAAAATAGTGCGATGAGCAAAACGGAGCAAGTGATAAACTGCGCAAAACGGTGCGATGCGCAACACCGCGCCAGTGATAAAGTGTGCAAAACGCTGCGATGCGCAAAACGACGCGAGTGATAAACTGCGCAAAACGGTGCGATGCGCAACACGTCGCGAGTGAGAAACTGCGCAAAACCGTGCGATGCGCAAAACGGCGCGATTGATAAACTGCGAAAAACCGTGCGATGCGCAAAACGGCGCGAGTGATAAACTGCGCAAAACCGTGCGATGCGTAAAACGGCGCGACTGATAAACTGCGCAAAACGGTGCGATGCGCAAAACGGCGCGAGTGATAAACTGCGTAAAATCGTGCGATGCGCAAAACGGCGCGATTGATAAACTGCGCAAAACCGTGCGATGCGCAAAACGGCGCGAGTGATAAACTGCGTAAAATCGTGCGATGCGCAAAACGCCACGATTGATAAACTGCGTAAAACCGTGCGATGCGCAAAGCGGCGCGAGTGATAAACTGCGCAAAACCGTGCGATGCGCAAAATGGCGCGACTGATAAATTGCGCAAAACGGTGCGATGCGCAAAATGGCGCGACTGATAAACTGCGCAAAACGGTGCGATGCGCAAAAGGGCACGAGTGAGAAACTGCGCAAAACGGTGCGATGCGCAAAACGGCGCGAGTGATAAATTGCGCAAAATCGTGCGATGCGCAAAACGGCGCGATTGATAAACTGCGCAAAGCCGTGCGATGCGCAAAACGGCGCGAGTGATAAACTGCGCAAAACGGTGCGATGCGTTAAACGGCGCGAGTGAAAAACTGCGCCGAACCGTGCGATGCGTTAAACGGCGCGAGTGAAAAACTGCGCCGAACCGTGCGATGCGTTAAACGGCGCGAGTGAAAAACTACGCCGAACCGTGCGATGCGCAAAACGGCGCGATTGATAAACTCCGCAAAACGGTGCGATGCGCAAAACGGCGCAGTGATAAACTGTGCAAAATCGTGGGATGCGCAAAACGGCGCGATTGATAAACTGCGAAAAACCGTGCGATGCGCAAAACGGCGCGAGTGATAAACTGCGCAAAACCGTGCGATGCGCAAAACGGCGCGAGTCATAAACTCCGCAAAACGGTGCGATGCGCAAAACCGCGCGTGTGATAAACTGTGCAGAACGGTGCGATGCGCAAAACAGCGCGAGTGAAAAACTGCAGAAAACCGTGCGATGCACAAAAGGGCACCAGTGATAAACTGCGCAAAACAGTGCGATGCGCAAAACGGCGCGAGTCATAAACTCCGCAAAACGGTGCGATGCGCAAAACCGCGCGAGTGGTAAACTGTGCAAAACGGTGCGATGCGCAAAACGGCGCGAGTGAAAAACTACGTAAAACCCTACGATGCACAAAACGACGTGAGTGATAAACTGTGCAAAATCGTGCGTTGCGCAAAACGTCGTGATTGATAAACTACGCAAAACGGTGCGATGCGCAAAACGGCGCGAGTGATAAACTGCGCAAAACGGCGCGAGTGATAAACTGCACAAAATCGTGCGATGCGCAAAACGGCGCGACTGATAAACTGCGCAAAACCGTGCGATGCGCAAAACGGCGCGAGTGATAAACTGCGCAAAACGGTGCGTTGCGTAAAACGGCGCGAGTGAAAAACTGCGCCAAACCGTGCGATGCGCAAAACGGCGCGAGTGATAAACTGCGCAAAATCGTGCGTTGCGCAAAACGGCGCAATTGATAAACTGCGCAAAACGGTGCGATGCGCAAAACGGCGCGAGTGATAAACTGCGCAAAACGGCGCGAGTGATAAACTACGCAAAACCGTGCGATGCGCAAAACGGCGCGATTGATAAACTGCGCAAAATCGTGCGAAGCGCAAAATGGCGCGACTGATAAACTGCGCAAAACGGTGCGATACGCAAAATGGCACGAGTGATAAACTGCACAAAACAGTACGATGCGCCAAACGGCGCGAGTGATAAACTGCGCAAAAACGGCCCGAGGGATAAACTGCGCAAAATCGTGCGATGCGCAAAACGGTGCGATTGATAAACTGCGCAAAACCGTGCGATGCGCAAAACGGCGCGAGTGATAAACTGCGCAAAACGGCGCGAGTCATAAACTGCGCAGAACGGTGCGATGCGCAAAATCGCGGGAGTGCTAAATTGTGCAAAACGGTGCGATGCGCAAAACAGCGCGAGTGAAAAACAGCGGAAAACCGTGCGATGCGCAAAACGGCGCGAGTGATAAACTGCGCAAAATCGTGCGATGCGCAAAACGGCGCGAGTGATAAACTGCGCAAAATCGTGCGTTGCGCAAAACGGCGCGATTGATAAACTGCGCAAAACGGTGCGATGCGCAAAACAGCGCGAGTGATAAACTGCGCAAAACGGCCCGAGGGATAAACTGCGCAAAATCGTGCGATGCGCAAAACGGCGCGAGTGATAAACTGCGCAAAATCGTGCGATGCGCAAAACGGCGCGAGTGATAAACTGCGCAAAACGGTGCGATGCGCAAAACCGCGCGAGTGATAAACTGCGCAAAACGGCCCGAGGGATAAACTGCGCAAAATCGCGCGATGCGCAAAACGGCGCGATTGATAAACTGCGCAAAACCGTGCGATGCGCAAAACGGCGCGAGTGATAAACTGCGCAAAACGGCGCGAGTCATAAACTGCGCAGAACGGTGCGATGCGCAAAACCGCGGGAGTGCTAAATTGTGCAAAACGGTGCGATGCGCAAAACAGCGCGAGTGAAAAACAGCGTAAAACCGTGCGATGCGCAAAACGGCGCGAGTGATAAACTGCGCAAAACCGTGCGATGCGCAAAACGGCGCGAGTGATAAACTGTGCAGAATGGAGCGATGCGCAAAACGGCACGAGTGAAAAACTGCGCAAAACCGTGCGATGCGCAAAACGGCGCCATTGATAAATTGCGTAAAACGGTGCGATGCACAAAACGGCGCGATTGATAAACTGCGCAAAACGGTGCGATGCGCAACACCGCGCGAGTGATAAAGTGTGCGAAACGCTGCGATGCGCAAAACGGCGCGAGTGATAAACTGCGCCAAACGGTGCGATGCGCAACACGCCGCGACTGAGAAACTGCGCAAAACCGTGCGATGCGCAAAACGGCACGATTGATAAACTGCGTAAAACCGTGCGATGCGCAAAACGGCGCGACTGATAAACTGCGCAAAACGGTGCGATGCGCAAAAAGGCGCGAGTGAAAAACTGCGCAAAACAGTGCGATGCGCAAAACGGCGCAAGTGATAAACTGCGCAAAATCGTGCGATGCGCAAAACGGCGCGATTGATAAACTGCGCAAAACTGTGCGACGCGCAAAACGGCGCGAGTGATAAACTGCGCAAAACGGTGCGATGCGTGAAACGGCGCGAGTGAAAAACTGCGCCAAACCGTGCGATGCGCAAAACGGCGCGAGTGATAAACTGCGCAAAATCGTGCGTTACGCAAAACGGCGCGATTGATAAACTGCGCAAAATGGTACGACGCGCAAAACGGCGCGAGTGATAAACTGCGCAAAACCGTGCGATGCGCAAAACGGCGCGATTAATAAACTGCGCAAAACCGTGCGTTGCGCAAAACGGCGCGAGTGATGAACTGTGCAAAACAGTGCGATGCGCAAAACGGCGCGAGTCATAAACTACGCAAAACGGTGCGATAAGCAAAATCGCGCGAGTGATAAACTGTGCAAAATGGTGCGATGCGCAAAACGGCGCGAGTGAAAAACTGCATAAAACCGTGCGATGCCCAAAACGGCGCGAGTGATAAACTGCGCAAAACCGTGCGATGCGCAAAACGGCGCGAGTGAAAAACTGCGCAATGCCGTGCGATGCGCAAAACGGCGCCATTGATAAACTGCGTAAAACGGTACGATGCGCAAAACGACGCGAGTGATAAACTGCGCAAAACGGTGCGATGCGCTAAACGGCGCGAGTGATAAACTGCACAAAATGGTGCGATGCGCAAAACGCCGCGAGTGATAAACTGCGCAAAATCGTGTGATGCGCAAAACGGCGCGATTGATAACTTGCGCAAAACAGTGCGATGCGCAAAAGGGCACCAGTGATAAACTGCGCAAAACAGTGCGATGCGCAAAACGGCGCGAGTGATAAACTGCGCAAAACGGTGCGATGCGCAAAATGGCGCGAGTGGTAAACTGTACAAAACGGTGCTATGCGCAAAACGGTGCGAGTAATAAATTGCGTAAAACCGTGCGAAGCGCAAAACTGCGCGATTGATAAACTGCGCAAAATAGTGCGATGAGCAAAACGGAGCAAGTGATAAACTGCGCAAAATGGTGCGATGCGCAACACCGCGCCAGTGATAAAGTGTGCAAAACGCTGCGATGCGCAAAACGACGCGAGTGATAAACTGCGCAAAACGGTGCGATGCGCAACACGTCGCGAGTGAGAAACTGCGCAAAACCGTGCGATGCGCAAAACGGCGCGATTGATAAACTGCGAAAAACCGTGCGATGCGCAAAACGGCGCGAGTGATAAACTGCGCAAAACCGTGCGATGCGTAAAACGGCGCGACTGATAAACTGCGCAAAACGGTGCGATGCGCAAAACGGCGCGAGTGATAAACTGCGTAAAATCGTGCGATGCGCAAAACGGCGCGATTGATAAACTGCGCAAAACCGTGCGATGCGCAAAACGGCGCGAGTGATAAACTGCGTAAAATCGTGCGATGCGCAAAACGCCACGATTGATAAACTGCGTAAAACCGTGCGATGCGCAAAGCGGCGCGAGTGATAAACTGCGCAAAACCGTGCGATGCGCAAAATGGCGCGACTGATAAATTGCGCAAAACGGTGCGATGCGCAAAATGGCGCGACTGATAAACTGCGCAAAACGGTGCGATGCGCAAAAGGGCACGAGTGAGAAACTGCGCAAAACGGTGCGATGCGCAAAACGGCGCGAGTGATAAATTGCGCAAAATCGTGCGATGCGCAAAACGGCGCGATTGATAAACTGCGCAAAGCCGTGCGATGCGCAAAACGGCGCGAGTGATAAACTGCGCAAAACGGTGCGATGCGTTAAACGGCGCGAGTGAAAAACTGCGCCGAACCGTGCGATGCGTTAAACGGCGCGAGTGAAAAACTGCGCCGAACCGTGCGATGCGTTAAACGGCGCGAGTGAAAAACTACGCCGAACCGTGCGATGCGCAAAACGGCGCGATTGATAAACTCCGCAAAACGGTGCGATGCGCAAAACGGCGCAGTGATAAACTGTGCAAAATCGTGGGATGCGCAAAACGGCGCGATTGATAAACTGCGAAAAACCGTGCGATGCGCAAAACGGCGCGAGTGATAAACTGCGCAAAACCGTGCGATGCGCAAAACGGCGCGAGTCATAAACTCCGCAAAACGGTGCGATGCGCAAAACCGCGCGTGTGATAAACTGTGCAGAACGGTGTGATGCGCAAAACAGCGCGAGTGAAAAACTGCAGAAAACCGTGCGATGCACAAAAGGGCACCAGTGATAAACTGCGCAAAACAGTGCGATGCGCAAAACGGCGCGAGTCATAAACTCCGCAAAACGGTGCGATGCGCAAAACCGCGCGAGTGGTAAACTGTGCAAAACGGTGCGATGCGCAAAACGGCGCGAGTGAAAAACTACGTAAAACCCTACGATGCACAAAACGACGTGAGTGATAAACTGTGCAAAATCGTGCGTTGCGCAAAACGTCGTGATTGATAAACTACGCAAAACGGTGCGATGCGCAAAACGGCGCGAGTGATAAACTGCGCAAAACGGCGCGAGTGATAAACTGCACAAAATCGTGCGATGCGCAAAACGGCGCGACTGATAAACTGCGCAAAACCGTGCGATGCGCAAAACGGCGCGAGTGATAAACTGCGCAAAACGGTGCGTTGCGTAAAACGGCGCGAGTGAAAAACTGCGCCAAACCGTGCGATGCGCAAAACGGCGCGAGTGATAAACTGCGCAAAATCGTGCGTTGCGCAAAACGGCGCAATTGATAAACTGCGCAAAACGGTGCGATGCGCAAAACGGCGCGAGTGATAAACTGCGCAAAACGGCGCGAGTGATAAACTACGCAAAACCGTGCGATGCGCAAAACGGCGCGATTGATAAACTGCGCAAAATCGTGCGAAGCGCAAAATGGCGCGACTGATAAACTGCGCAAAACGGTGCGATACGCAAAATGGCACGAGTGATAAACTGCACAAAACAGTACGATGCGCCAAACGGCGCGAGTGATAAACTGCGCAAAACGGCCCGAGGGATAAACTGCGCAAAATCGTGCGATGCGCAAAACGGTGCGATTGATAAACTGCGCAAAACCGTGCGATGCGCAAAACGGCGCGAGTGATAAACTGCGCAAAACGGCGCGAGTCATAAACTGCGCAGAACGGTGCGATGCGCAAAATCGCGGGAGTGCTAAATTGTGCAAAACGGTGCGATGCGCAAAACAGCGCGAGTGAAAAACAGCGGAAAACCGTGCGATGCGCAAAACGGCGCGAGTGATAAACTGCGCAAAATCGTGCGATGCGCAAAACGGCGCGAGTGATAAACTGCGCAAAATCGTGCGTTGCGCAAAACGGCGCGATTGATAAACTGCGCAAAACGGTGCGATGCGCAAAACAGCGCGAGTGATAAACTGCGCAAAACGGCCCGAGGGATAAACTGCGCAAAATCGTGCGATGCGCAAAACGGCGCGATTGATAAACTGCGCAAAACCGTGCGATGCGCAAAACGGCGCGAGTGATAAACTGCGCAAAACGGCGCGAGTCATAAACTGCGCAGAACGGTGCGATGCGCAAAACCGCGGGAGTGCTAAATTGTGCAAAACGGTGCGATGCGCAAAACAGCGCGAGTGAAAAACAGCGTAAAACCGTGCGATGCGCAAAACGGCGCGAGTGATAAACTGTGCAGAATGGAGCGATGCGCAAAACGGCACGAGTGAAAAACTGCGCAAAACCGTGCGATGCGCAAAACGGCGCCATTGATAAATTGCGTAAAACGGTGCGATTGATAAACTGCGCAAAACGGTGCGATGCGCAACACCGCGCGAGTGATAAAGTGTGCAAAACGCTGCGATGCGCAAAACGGCGCGAGTGATAAACTGCGCCAAACGGTGCGATGCGCAACACGCCGCGAGTGAGAAACTGCGCAAAACCGTGCGATGCGCAAAACGGCACGATTGATAAACTGCGCAAAACCGTGCGATGCGCAAAACGGCGCGACTGATAAACTACGCAAAACGGTGCGATGCAAAAAAGGGCGCGAGTGAAAAACTGCGCCAAACGGTGCGATGCGCAAAACGGCGCGAGTGATAAACTGCGCAAAACTGTGCGACGCGCAAAACGGCGCGAGTGATAAACTGCGCAAAACGGTGCGATGCGTAAAACGGCGCGAGTGAAAAACTGTGCCAAACCGTGCGATGCGCAAAACGGCGCGAGTGATAAACTGCGCAAAATCGTGCGTTACGCAAAACGGCACGATTGATAAACTGCGCAAAATGGTACGATGCGCAAAACGGCGCGAGTGGTAAACTGCGCAAAACGGCGCGAGTGATAAACTGCGCAAAACCGTGCGATGCGCAAAACGGCGCGAGTGATAAACCGTGCAAAACAGTGCGATGCGCAAAACGGCGCGAGTCATAAACTACGCAAAACGGTGCGATAAGCAAAATCGCGCGAGTGATAAACTGTGCAAAACGGTGCGATGCGCAAAACGGCGCGAGTGAAAAACTGCATAAAACCGTGCGATGCCCAGAACGGCGCGAGTGATAAACTGCGCAAAACCGTGCGATGCGCAAAACGGCGCGAGTGATAAACTGTGCAAAACGGTGCGATGCGCAAAACGGCGCGAGTGAAAAACTGCGCAATGCCGTGCGATGCGCAAAACGGCGCCATTGATAAACTGCGTAAAACGGTACGATGCGCAAAACGGCGCGAGTGATAAACTGCACAAAATGGTGCGATGCGCAAAACGCCGCGAGTGATAAACTGCGCAAAATCGTGTGATGCGCAAAACGGCGCGATTGATAACTTGCGCAAAACAGTACGATGCGCAAAAGGGCACCAGTGATAAACTGCGCAAAACAGTGCGATGCGCAAAACGGCGCGAGTGATAAACTGCGCAAAACGGTGCGATGCGCAAAATGGCGCGAGTGGTAAACTGTACAAAACGGTGCTATGCGCAAAACGGTGCGAGTAATAAATTGCGTAAAACCGTGCGAAGCGCAAAACTGCGCGATTGATAAACTGCGCAAAATAGTGCGATGAACAAAACGGAGCAAGTGATAAACTGCGCAAAACGGTGCGATGCGCAACACCGCGCCAGTGATAAAGTGTGCAAAACGCTGCGATGCGCAAAACGACGCGAGTGATAAACTGCGCAAAACGGTGCGATGCGCAACACGTCGCGAGTGAGAAACTGCGCAAAACCGTGCGATGCGCAAAACGGCGCGATTGATAAACTGCGAAAAACCGTGCGATGCGCAAAACGGCGCGAGTGATAAACTGCGCAAAACCGTGCGATGCGTAAAACGACGCGACTGATAAACTGCGCAAAACGGTGCGATGCGCAAAACGGCGCGAGTGATAAACTGCGTAAAATCGTGCGATGCGCAAAACGGCGCGATTGATAAACTGCGCAAAACCGTGCGATGCGCAAAACGGCGCGAGTGATAAACTGCGTAAAATCGTGCGATGCGCAAAACGACACGATTGATAAACTGCGTAAAACCGTGCGATGCGCAAAGCGGCGCGAGTGATAAACTGCGCAAAACCGTGCGATGCGCAAAATGGCGCGACTGATAAACTGCGCAAAACGGTGCGATGCGCAAAATGACGCGACTGATAAACTGCGCAAAACGGTGCGATGCGCAAAATGGCACGAGTGAGAAACTGCGCAAAACGGTGCGATGCGCAAAACGGCGCGAGTGATAAATTGCGCAAAATCGTGCGATGCGCAAAACGGCGCGATTGATAAACTGCGCAAAGCCGTGCGATGCGCAAAACGGCGCGAGTCATAAACTGCGCAAAACGGTGCGATGCGTTAAACGGCGCGAGTGAAAAACTGCGCCGAACCGTGCGATGCGTTAAACGGCGCGAGTGAAAAACTGCGCCGAACCGTGCGATGCGTTAAACGGCGCGAGTGAAAAACTGCGCCGAACCGTGCGATGCGCAAAACGGCGCGATTTATAAACTCCGCAAAACGGTGCGATGCGCAAAATGGCGCAGTGATAAACTGTGCAAAATCGTGGGATGCGCAAAACGGCGCGATTGATAAACTGCGAAAAACCGTGCGATGCGCAAAACGGCGCGAGTGATAAACTGCGCAAAACCGTGCGATGCGCAAAACGGCGCGAGTCATAAACTACGCAAAACGGTGCGATGCGCAAAACCGCGCGTGTGATAAACTGTTCAGAACGGTGCGATGCGCAAAACAGCGCGAGTGAAAAACTGCAGAAAACCGTGCGATGCACAAAAGGGCACCAGTGATAAACTGCGCAAAACAGTGCGATGCGCAAAACGGCGCGAGTCATAAACTCCGCAAAACGGTGCGATGCGCAAAACCGCGCGAGTGGTAAACTGTGCAAAACGGTGCGATGCGCAAAACGGCGCGAGTGAAAAACTGCGTAAAACCCTACGATGCACAAAACGGCGTGAGTGATAAACTGTGCAAAATCGTGCGTTGCGCAAAACGGCGTGATTGATAAACTACGCAAAACGGTGCGATGCGCAAAACGGCGCGAGTGATAAACTACGCAAAACGGCGCGAGTGATAAACTGCACAAAATCGTGCGATGTGCAAAACGGCGCGACTGATAAACTGCGCAAAACCGTGCGATGCGCAAAACGGCGCGAGTGATAAACTGCGCAAAACGGTGCGTTGCGTAAAACGGCGCGAGTGAAAAACTGCGCCAAACCGTGCGATGCGCAAAACGGCGCGAGTGATAAACTGCGCAAAATCGTGCGTTGCGCAAAACGGCGCGATTGATAAACTGCGCAAAACGGTGCGATGCGCAAAACGGCGCGACTGATAAACTGCGCAAAACGGCGCGAGTGATAAACTACGCAAAACCGTGCGATGCGCAAAACGGCGCGATTGATAAACTGCGCAAAATCGTGCGAAGCGCAAAATGGCGCGACTGATAAACTGCGCAAAACGGTGCGATACGCAAAATGGCACGAGTGATAAACTGCACAAAAAAGTACGATGCGCAAAACGGCGCGAGTGATAAACTGCGCAAAACGGCCCGAGGGATAAACTGCGCAAAATCGTGCGATGCGCAAAACGGTGCGATTGATAAACTGCGCAAAACCGTGCGATGCGCAAAACGGCGCGAGTGATAAACTGCGCAAAACGGCGCGAGTCATAAACTGCGCAGAACGGTGCGATGCGCAAAACCGCGGGAGTGCTAAATTGTGCAAAACGGTGCGATGCGCAAAACAGCGCGAGTGAAAAACAGCGGAAAACCGTGCGATGCGCAAAACGGCGCGAGTGATAAACTGCGCAAAATCGTGCGATGCGCAAAACGGCGCGAGTGATAAACTGCGCAAAATCGTGCGTTGCGCAAAACGGCGCGATTGATAAACTGCGCAAAACGGTGCGATGCGCAAAACAGCGCGAGTGATAAACTGCGCAAAACGGCCCGAGGGATAAACTGCGCAAAATCGTGCGATGCGCAAAACGGCGCGATTGATAAACTGCGCAAAACCGTGCGATGCGCAAAACGGCGCGACTGATAAACTACGCAAAACGGTGCGATGCAAAAAAGGGCGCGAGTGAAAAACTGCGCCAAACAGTGCGATGCGCAAAACGGCGCGAGTGATAAACTGCGCAAAACTGTGCGACGCGCAAAACGGCGCGAGTGATAAACTGCGCAAAACGGTGCGATGCGTAAAACGGCGCGAGTGAAAAACTGTGCCAAACCGTGCGATGCGCAAAACGGCGCGAGTGATAAACTGCGCAAAATCGTGCGTTACGCAAAACGGCGCGATTGATAAACTGCGCAAAATGGTACGATGCGCAAAACGGCGCGAGTGGTAAACTGCGCAAAACGGCGCGAGTGATAAACTGCGCAAAACCGTGCGATGCGCAAAACGGCGCGAGTGATAAACCGTGCAAAACAGTGCGATGCGCAAAACGGCGCGAGTCATAAACTACGCAAAACGGTGCGATAAGCAAAATCGCGCGAGTGATAAACTGTGCAAAACGGTGCGATGCGCAAAACGGCGCGAGTGAAAAACTGCATAAAACCGTGCGATGCCCAGAACCGCGCGAGTGATAAACTGCGCAAAACCGTGCGATGCGCAAAACGGCGCGAGTGATAAACTGTGCAAAACGGTGCGATGCGCAAAACGGCGCGAGTGAAAAACTGCGCAATGCCGTGCGATGCGCAAAACGGCGCCATTGATAAACTGCGTAAAACGGTACGATGCGCAAAACGGCGCGAGTGATAAACTGCACAAAATGGTGCGATGCGCAAAACGCCGCGAGTGATAAACTGCGCAAAATCGTGTGATGCGCAAAACGGCGCGATTGATAACTTGCGCAAAACAGTACGATGCGCAAAAGGGCACCAGTGATAAACTGCGCAAAACAGTGCGATGCGCAAAACGGCGCGAGTGATAAACTGCGCAAAACGGTGCGATGCGCAAAATGGCGCGAGTGGTAAACTGTACAAAACGGTGCTATGCGCAAAACGGTGCGAGTAATAAATTGCGTAAAACCGTGCGAAGCGCAAAACTGCGCGATTGATAAACTGCGCAAAATAGTGCGATGAACAAAACGGAGCAAGTGATAAACTGCGCAAAACGGTGCGATGCGCAACACCGCGCCAGTGATAAAGTGTGCAAAACGCTGCGATGCGCAAAACGACGCGAGTGATAAACTGCGCAAAACGGTGCGATGCGCAACACGTCGCGAGTGAGAAACTGCGCAAAACCGTGCGATGCGCAAAACGGCGCGATTGATAAACTGCGAAAAACCGTGCGATGCGCAAAACGGCGCGAGTGATAAACTGCGCAAAACCGTGCGATGCGTAAAACGACGCGACTGATAAACTGCGCAAAACGGTGCGATGCGCAAAACGGCGCGAGTGATAAACTGCGTAAAATCGTGCGATGCGCAAAACGGCGCGATTGATAAACTGCGCAAAACCGTGCGATGCGCAAAACGGCGCGAGTGATAAACTGCGTAAAATCGTGCGATGCGCAAAACGACACGATTGATAAACTGCGTAAAACCGTGCGATGCGCAAAGCGGCGCGAGTGATAAACTGCGCAAAACCGTGCGATGCGCAAAATGGCGCGACTGATAAACTGCGCAAAACGGTGCGATGCGCAAAATGACGCGACTGATAAACTGCGCAAAACGGTGCGATGCGCAAAATGGCACGAGTGAGAAACTGCGCAAAACGGTGCGATGCGCAAAACGGCGCGAGTGATAAATTGCGCAAAATCGTGCGATGCGCAAAACGGCGCGATTGATAAACTGCGCAAAGCCGTGCGATGCGCAAAACGGCGCGAGTCATAAACTGCGCAAAACGGTGCGATGCGTTAAACGGCGCGAGTGAAAAACTGCGCCGAACCGTGCGATGCGTTAAACGGCGCGAGTGAAAAACTGCGCCGAACCGTGCGATGCGTTAAACGGCGCGAGTGAAAAACTGCGCCGAACCGTGCGATGCGCAAAACGGCGCGATTTATAAACTCCGCAAAACGGTGCGATGCGCAAAATGGCGCAGTGATAAACTGTGCAAAATCGTGGGATGCGCAAAACGGCGCGATTGATAAACTGCGAAAAACCGTGCGATGCGCAAAACGGCGCGAGTGATAAACTGCGCAAAACCGTGCGATGCGCAAAACGGCGCGAGTCATAAACTACGCAAAACGGTGCGATGCGCAAAACCGCGCGTGTGATAAACTGTTCAGAACGGTGCGATGCGCAAAACAGCGCGAGTGAAAAACTGCAGAAAACCGTGCGATGCACAAAAGGGCACCAGTGATAAACTGCGCAAAACAGTGCGATGCGCAAAACGGCGCGAGTCATAAACTCCGCAAAACGGTGCGATGCGCAAAACCGCGCGAGTGGTAAACTGTGCAAAACGGTGCGATGCGCAAAACGGCGCGAGTGAAAAACTGCGTAAAACCCTACGATGCACAAAACGGCGTGAGTGATAAACTGTGCAAAATCGTGCGTTGCGCAAAACGGCGTGATTGATAAACTACGCAAAACGGTGCGATGCGCAAAACGGCGCGAGTGATAAACTACGCAAAACGGCGCGAGTGATAAACTGCACAAAATCGTGCGATGTGCAAAACGGCGCGACTGATAAACTGCGCAAAACCGTGCGATGCGCAAAACGGCGCGAGTGATAAACTGCGCAAAACGGTGCGTTGCGTAAAACGGCGCGAGTGAAAAACTGCGCCAAACCGTGCGATGCGCAAAACGGCGCGAGTGATAAACTGCGCAAAATCGTGCGTTGCGCAAAACGGCGCGATTGATAAACTGCGCAAAACGGTGCGATGCGCAAAACGGCGCGACTGATAAACTGCGCAAAACGGCGCGAGTGATAAACTACGCAAAACCGTGCGATGCGCAAAACGGCGCGATTGATAAACTGCGCAAAATCGTGCGAAGCGCAAAATGGCGCGACTGATAAACTGCGCAAAACGGTGCGATACGCAAAATGGCACGAGTGATAAACTGCACAAAAAAGTACGATGCGCAAAACGGCGCGAGTGATAAACTGCGCAAAACGGCCCGAGGGATAAACTGCGCAAAATCGTGCGATGCGCAAAACGGTGCGATTGATAAACTGCGCAAAACCGTGCGATGCGCAAAACGGCGCGAGTGATAAACTGCGCAAAACGGCGCGAGTCATAAACTGCGCAGAACGGTGCGATGCGCAAAACCGCGGGAGTGCTAAATTGTGCAAAACGGTGCGATGCGCAAAACAGCGCGAGTGAAAAACAGCGGAAAACCGTGCGATGCGCAAAACGGCGCGAGTGATAAACTGCGCAAAATCGTGCGATGCGCAAAACGGCGCGAGTGATAAACTGCGCAAAATCGTGCGTTGCGCAAAACGGCGCGATTGATAAACTGCGCAAAACGGTGCGATGCGCAAAACAGCGCGAGTGATAAACTGCGCAAAACGGCCCGAGGGATAAACTGCGCAAAATCGTGCGATGCGCAAAACGGCGCGATTGATAAACTGCGCAAAACCGTGCGATGCGCAAAACGGCGCGAGTGATAAACTGCGCAAAACGGCGCGAGTCATAAACTGCGCAGAACGGTGCGATGCGCAAAACCGCGGGAGCGCTAAATTGTGCAAAACGGTGCGATGCGCAAAACAGCGCGAGTGAAAACCGCGTAAAACCGTGCGATGCGCAAAACGGCGCGAGTGATAAACTGCGCAAAATCGTGCGAAGCGCAAAATGGCGCGACTGATAAACTGCGCAAAATGGTGCGATGCGCAAAAGGGCACGAGTGATAAACTGCACAAAACAGTGCGATGCGCAAAACGGCGCGAGTGATAAACTGCGCAAAATCGTGCGATGCGCAAAACGGCGCGATTGATAAACTGCGGAAAGCGATGCGATGCGCAAAACGGCGCGAGTGATAAATTGCACAAAACCGTGCGATGGGCAAAACGGCGCCAGTCATAAACTGCGCAGAACGGTGCGATGCGCAAAACCGCGTGAGTGATAAACTGTGCAAAACGGTGCGATGCGCAAAACGGCGCGAGTGAAAAACTGCGTAAAATCGTACGATGCGCAAAACGGCGCGAGTGATAAACTGCGCAAAATCGTGCGATGCGCGAAACGGCGCGAGTGATAAACTGCGCAAAAGCGTGCGTTGCGCAAAACGGCGCGATTGATAAACTGCGCAAAACGGTGCGATGCGCAAAACAGCGCGAGTGATAAACTGCGCAAAACGACCCGAGGGATAAACTGCGCAAAATCGTGCGATGCGCAAAACGGCGCGATTGATAAACTGCGCAAAACCGTGCGATGCGCAAAACGGCGCGAGTGATAAACTGCGCAAAACGGCGCGAGTCATAAACTGCGCAGAACGGTGCGATGCGCAAAACCGCGGGAGTGCTAAATTGTGCAAAACGGTGCGATGCGCAAAACAGCGCGAGTGAAAAACAGCGTAAAACCGTGCGATGCACAAAACGGCGCGAGTGATAAACTGCGCAAAACCGTGCGATGCGCAAAACGGCGCGAGTGATAAACTGTGCAGAATGGAGCGATGCGCAAAACGGCCCGAGTGAAAAACTGCGCAAAACCGTGCGATGCGCAAAACGGCGCGAGTGATAAACTGTGCAGAATGGAGCGATGCGCAAAACGGCGCGATTGATAAACTGCGGAAAGGGATGCGATGCGCAAAACGGCGCAATTGATAAACTGCGTAAAACCGTGCGATGCGCAAAACGGCGCGAGTGATAAACTACGCAAAACCGTGCGATGCGCAAAACGGCGCGACTGATAAACTACGCAAAACGGTGCGATGCGCAAAACGGTGCGAGTGATAAAGTGCGCAAAACGGTGCGATGCGCAAAACGGCGCGAGTGATAAACTGCGCAAAATCGTGCGATGCGCAAAACGGCGCGAGTGATAAACTGCGCAAAACGGTGCGATGCGCAAAACCGCGCGAGTGATAAACTGCGCAAAACGGCCCGAGGGATAAACTGCGCAAAATCGCGCGATGCGCAAAACGGCGCGATTGATAAACTGCGCAAAACCGTGCGATGCGCAAAACGGCGCGAGTGATAAACTGCGCAAAACGGCGCGAGTCATAAACTGCGCAGAACGGTGCGATGCGCAAAACCGCGGGAGTGCTAAATTGTGCAAAACGGTGCGATGCGCAAAACAGCGCGAGTGAAAAACAGCGTAAAACCGTGCGATGCGCAAAACGGCGCGAGTGATAAACTGCGCAAAACCGTGCGATGCGCAAAACGGCGCGAGTGATAAACTGTGCAGAATGGAGCGATGCGCAAAACGGCACGAGTGAAAAACTGCGCAAAACCGTGCGATGCGCAAAACGGCGCCATTGATAAATTGCGTAAAACGGTGCGATGCACAAAACGGCGCGATTGATAAACTGCGCAAAACGGTGCGATGCGCAACACCGCGCGAGTGATAAAGTGTGCGAAACGCTGCGATGCGCAAAACGGCGCGAGTGATAAACTGCGCCAAACGGTGCGATGCGCAACACGCCGCGAGTGAGAAACTGCGCAAAACCGTGCGATGCGCAAAACGGCACGATTGATAAACTGCGTAAAACCGTGCGATGCGCAAAACGGCGCGACTGATAAACTGCGCAAAACGGTGCGATGCGCAAAAAGGCGCGAGTGAAAAACTGCGCAAAACAGTGCGATGCGCAAAACGGCGCAAGTGATAAACTGCGCAAAATCGTGCGATGCGCAAAACGGCGCGATTGATAAACTGCGCAAAACTGTGCGACGCGCAAAACGGCGCGAGTGATAAACTGCGCAAAACGGTGCGATGCGTAAAACGGCGCGAGTGAAAAACTGCGCCAAACCGTGCGATGCGCAAAACGGCGCGAGTGATAAACTGCGCAAAATCGTGCGTTACGCAAAACGGCGCGATTGATAAACTGCGCAAAATGGTACGATGCGCAAAACGGCGCGAGTGATAAACTGCGCAAAACCGTGCGATGCGCAAAACGGCGCGATTAATAAACTGCGCAAAACCGTGCGTTGCGCAAAACGGCGCGAGTGATGAACTGTGCAAAACAGTGCGATGCGCAAAACGGCGCGAGTCATAAACTACGCAAAACGGTGCGATAAGCAAAATCGCGCGAGTGATAAACTGTGCAAAACGGTGCGATGCGCAAAACGGCGCGAGTGAAAAACTGCATAAAACCGTGCGATGCCCAAAACGGCGCGAGTGATAAACTGCGCAAAACCGTGCGATGCGCAAAACGGCGCGAGTGAAAAACTGCGCAATGCCGTGCGATGCGCAAAACGGCGCCATTGATAAACTGCGTAAAACGGTATGATGCGCAAAACGACGCGAGTGATAAACTGCGCAAAACGGTGCGATGCGCTAAACGGCGCGAGTGATAAACTGCACAAAATGGTGCGATGCGCAAAACGCCGCGAGTGATAAACTGCGCAAAATCGTGTGATGCGCAAAACGGCGCGATTGATAACTTGCGCAAAACAGTGCGATGCGCAAAAGGGCACCAGTGATAAACTGCGCAAAACAGTGCGATGCGCAAAACGGCGCGAGTGATAAACTGCGCAAAACGGTGCGATGCGCAAAATGGCGCGAGTGGTAAACTGTACAAAACGGTGCTATGCGCAAAACGGTGCGAGTAATAAATTGCGTAAAACCGTGCGAAGCGCAAAACTGCGCGATTGATAAACTGCGCAAAATAGTGCGATGAGCAAAACGGAGCAAGTGATAAACTGCGCAAAACGGTGCGATGCGCAACACCGCGCCAGTGATAAAGTGTGCAAAACGCTGCGATGCGCAAAACGACGCGAGTGATAAACTGCGCAAAACGGTGCGATGCGCAACACGTCGCGAGTGAGAAACTGCGCAAAACCGTGCGATGCGCAAAACGGCGCGATTGATAAACTGCGAAAAACCGTGCGATGCGCAAAACGGCGCGAGTGATAAACTGCGCAAAACCGTGCGATGCGTAAAACGGCGCGACTGATAAACTGCGCAAAACGGTGCGATGCGCAAAACGGCGCGAGTGATAAACTGCGTAAAATCGTGCGATGCGCAAAACGGCGCGATTGATAAACTGCGCAAAACCGTGCGATGCGCAAAACGGCGCGAGTGATAAACTGCGTAAAATCGTGCGATGCGCAAAACGCCACGATTGATAAACTGCGTAAAACCGTGCGATGCGCAAAGCGGCGCGAGTGATAAACTGCGCAAAACCGTGCGATGCGCAAAATGGCGCGACTGATAAATTGCGCAAAACGGTGCGATGCGCAAAATGGCGCGACTGATAAACTGCGCAAAACGGTGCGATGCGCAAAAGGGCACGAGTGAGAAACTGCGCAAAACGGTGCGATGCGCAAAACGGCGCGAGTGATAAATTGCGCAAAATCGTGCGATGCGCAAAACGGCGCGATTGATAAACTGCGCAAAGCCGTGCGATGCGCAAAACGGCGCGAGTGATAAACTGCGCAAAACGGTGCGATGCGTTAAACGGCGCGAGTGAAAAACTGCGCCGAACCGTGCGATGCGTTAAACGGCGCGAGTGAAAAACTGCGCCGAACCGTGCGATGCGTTAAACGGCGCGAGTGAAAAACTACGCCGAACCGTGCGATGCGCAAAACGGCGCGATTGATAAACTCCGCAAAACGGTGCGATGCGCAAAACGGCGCAGTGATAAACTGTGCAAAATCGTGGGATGCGCAAAACGGCGCGATTGATAAACTGCGAAAAACCGTGCGATGCGCAAAACGGCGCGAGTGATAAACTGCGCAAAACCGTGCGATGCGCAAAACGGCGCGAGTCATAAACTCCGCAAAACGGTGCGATGCGCAAAACCGCGCGTGTGATAAACTGTGCAGAACGGTGCGATGCGCAAAACAGCGCGAGTGAAAAACTGCAGAAAACCGTGCGATGCACAAAAGGGCACCAGTGATAAACTGCGCAAAACAGTGCGATGCGCAAAACGGCGCGAGTCATAAACTCCGCAAAACGGTGCGATGCGCAAAACCGCGCGAGTGGTAAACTGTGCAAAACGGTGCGATGCGCAAAACGGCGCGAGTGAAAAACTGCGTAAAACCCTACGATGCACAAAACGACGTGAGTGATAAACTGTGCAAAATCGTGCGTTGCGCAAAACGTCGTGATTGATAAACTACGCAAAACGGTGCGATGCGCAAAACGGCGCGAGTGATAAACTGCGCAAAACGGCGCGAGTGATAAACTGCGCAAAACGGCGCGAGTGATAAACTGCACAAAATCGTGCGATGCGCAAAACGGCGCGACTGATAAACTGCGCAAAACCGTGCGATGCGCAAAACGGCGCGAGTGATAAACTGCGCAAAACGGTGCGTTGCGTAAAACGGCGCGAGTGAAAAACTGCGCCAAACCGTGCGATGCGCAAAACGGCGCGAGTGATAAACTGCGCAAAATCGTGCGTTGCGCAAAACGGCGCAATTGATAAACTGCGCAAAACGGTGCGATGCGCAAAACGGCGCGAGTGATAAACTGCGCAAAACGGCGCGAGTGATAAACTACGCAAAACCGTGCGATGCGCAAAACGGCGCGATTGATAAACTGCGCAAAATCGTGCGAAGCGCAAAATGGCGCGACTGATAAACTGCGCAAAACGGTGCGATACGCAAAATGGCACGAGTGATAAACTGCACAAAACAGTACGATGCGCCAAACGGCGCGAGTGATAAACTGCGCAAAACGGCCCGAGGGATAAACTGCGCAAAATCGTGCGATGCGCAAAACGGTGCGATTGATAAACTGCGCAAAACCGTGCGATGCGCAAAACGGCGCGAGTGATAAACTGCGCAAAACGGCGCGAGTCATAAACTGCGCAGAACGGTGCGATGCGCAAAATCGCGGGAGTGCTAAATTGTGCAAAACGGTGCGATGCGCAAAACAGCGCGAGTGAAAAACAGCAGAAAACCGTGCGATGCGCAAAACGGCGCGAGTGATAAACTGCGCAAAATCGTGCGATGCGCAAAACGGCGCGAGTGATAAACTGCGCAAAATCGTGCGTTGCGCAAAACGGCGCGATTGATAAACTGCGCAAAACGGTGCGATGCGCAAAACAGCGCGAGTGATAAACTGCGCAAAACGGCCCGAGGGATAAACTGCGCAAAATCGTGCGATGCGCAAAACGGCGCGATTGATAAACTGCGCAAAACCGTGCGATGCGCAAAACGGCGCGAGTGATAAACTGCGCAAAACGGCGCGAGTCATAAACTGCGCAGAACGGTGCGATGCGCAAAACCGCGGGAGTGCTAAATTGTGCAAAACGGTGCGATGCGCAAAACAGCGCGAGTGAAAAACAGCGTAAAACCGTGCGATGCGCAAAACGGCGCGAGTGATAAACTGTGCAGAATGGAGCGATGCGCAAAACGGCACGAGTGAAAAACTGCGCAAAACCGTGCGATGCGCAAAACGGCGCCATTGATAAATTGCGTAAAACGGTGCGATTGATAAACTGCGCAAAACGGTGCGATGCGCAACACCGCGCGAGTGATAAAGTGTGCAAAACGCTGCGATGCGCAAAACGGCGCGAGTGATAAACTGCGCCAAACGGTGCGATGCGCAACACGCCGCGAGTGAGAAACAGCGCAAAACCGTGCGATGCGCAAAACGGCACGATTGATAAACTGCGTAAAACCGTGCGATGCGCAAAACGGCGCGACTGATAAACTACGCAAAACGGTGCGATGCAAAAAAGGGCGCGAGTGAAAAACTGCGCAAAACGGTGCGATGCGCAAAACGGCGCGAGTGATAAACTGCGCAAAACTGTGCGACGCGCAAAACGGCGCGAGTGATAAACTGCGCAAAACGGTGCGATGCGTAAAACGGCGCGAGTGAAAAACTGCGCCAAACCGTGCGATGCGCAAAACGGCGCGAGTGATAAACTGCGCAAAATCGTGCGTTACGCAAAACGGCGCGATTGATAAACTGCGCAAAATGGTACGATGCGCAAAACGGCGCGAGTGGTAAACTGCGCAAAACGGCGCGAGTGATAAACTGCGCAAAACCGTGCGATGCGCAAAACGGCGCGAGTGATAAACCGTGCAAAACAGTGCGATGCGCAAAACGGCGCGAGTCATAAACTACGCAAAACGGTGCGATAAGCAAAATCGCGCGAGTGATAAACTGTGCAAAACGGTGCGATGCGCAAAACGGCGCGAGTGAAAAACTGCATAAAACCGTGCGATGCCCAGAACGGCGCGAGTGATAAACTGCGCAAAACCGTGCGATGCGCAAAACGGCGCGAGTGATAAACTGTGCAAAACGGTGCGATGCGCAAAACGGCGCGAGTGAAAAACTGCGCAATGCCGTGCGATGCGCAAAACGGCGCCATTGATAAACTGCGTAAAACGGTACGATGCGCAAAACGGCGCGAGTGATAAACTGCACAAAATGGTGCGATGCGCAAAACGCCGCGAGTGATAAACTGCGCAAAATCGTGTGATGCGCAAAACGGCGCGATTGATAACTTGCGCAAAACAGTGCGATGCGCAAAAGGGCACCAGTGATAAACTGCGCAAAACAGTGCGATGCGCAAAACGGCGCGAGTGATAAACTGCGCAAAACGGTGCGATGCGCAAAATGGCGCGAGTGGTAAACTGTACAAAACGGTGCTATGCGCAAAACGGTGCGAGTAATAAATTGCGTAAAACCGTGCGAAGCGCAAAACTGCGCGATTGATAAACTGCGCAAAATAGTGCGATGAACAAAACGGAGCAAGTGATAAACTGCGCAAAACGGTGCGATGCGCAACACCGCGCCAGTGATAAAGTGTGCAAAACGCTGCGATGCGCAAAACGACGCGAGTGATAAACTGCGCAAAACGGTGCGATGCGCAACACGTCGCGAGTGAGAAACTGCGCAAAACCGTGCGATGCGCAAAACGGCGCGATTGATAAACTGCGAAAAACCGTGCGATGCGCAAAACGGCGCGAGTGATAAACTGCGCAAAACCGTGCGATGCGTAAAACGACGCGACTGATAAACTGCGCAAAACGGTGCGATGCGCAAAACGGCGCGAGTGATAAACTGCGTAAAATCGTGCGATGCGCAAAACGGCGCGATTGATAAACTGCGCAAAACCGTGCGATGCGCAAAACGGCGCGAGTGATAAACTGCGTAAAATCGTGCGATGCGCAAAATGACACGATTGATAAACTGCGTAAAACCGTGCGATGCGCAAAGCGGCGCGAGTGATAAACTGCGCAAAACCGTGCGATGCGCAAAATGGCGCGACTGATAAACTGCGCAAAACGGTGCGATGCGCAAAATGACGCGACTGATAAACTGCGCAAAACGGTGCGATGCGCAAAATGGCACGAGTGAGAAACTGCGCAAAACGGTGCGATGCGCAAAACGGCGCGAGTGATAAATTGCGCAAAATCGTGCGATGCGCAAAACGGCGCGATTGATAAACTGCGCAAAGCCGTGCGATGCGCAAAACGGCGCGAGTCATAAACTGCGCAAAACGGTGCGATGCGTTAAACGGCGCGAGTGAAAAACTGCGCCGAACCGTGCGATGCGTTAAACGGCGCGAGTGAAAAACTGCGTCGAACCGTGCGATGCGTTAAACGGCGCGAGTGAAAAACTGCGCCGAACCGTGCGATGCGCAAAACGGCGCGATTGATAAACTCCGCAAAACGGTGCGATGCGCAAAACGGCGCAGTGATAAACTGTGCAAAATCGTGGGATGCGCAAAACGGCGCGATTGATAAACTGCGAAAAACCGTGCGATGCGCAAAACGGCGCGAGTGATAAACTGCGCAAAACCGTGCGATGCGCAAAACGGCGCGAGTCATAAACTACGCAAAACGGTGCGATGCGCAAAACCGCGCGTGTGATAAACTGTTCAGAACGGTGCGATGCGCAAAACAGCGCGAGTGAAAAACTGCAGAAAACCGTGCGATGCACAAAAGGGCACCAGTGATAAACTGCGCAAAACAGTGCGATGCGCAAAACGGCGCGAGTCATAAACTCCGCAAAACGGTGCGATGCGCAAAACCGCGCGAGTGGTAAACTGTGCAAAACGGTGCGATGCGCAAAACGGCGCGAGTGAAAAACTGCGTAAAACCCTACGATGCACAAAACGGCGTGAGTGATAAACTGTGCAAAATCGTGCGTTGCGCAAAACGGCGTGATTGATAAACTACGCAAAACGGTGCGATGCGCAAAACGGCGCGAGTGATAAACTACGCAAAACGGCGCGAGTGATAAACTGCACAAAATCGTGCGATGTGCAAAACGGCGCGACTGATAAACTGCGCAAAACCGTGCGATGCGCAAAACGGCGCGAGTGATAAACTGCGCAAAACGGTGCGTTGCGTAAAACGGCGCGAGTGAAAAACTGCGCCAAACCGTGCGATGCGCAAAACGGCGCGAGTGATAAACTGCGCAAAATCGTACGTTGCGCAAAACGGCGCGATTGATAAACTGCGCAAAACGGTGCGATGCGCAAAACGGCGCGACTGATAAACTGCGCAAAACGGCGCGAGTGATAAACTACGCAAAACCGTGCGATGCGCAAAACGGCGCGATTGATAAACTGCGCAAAATCGTGCGAAGCGCAAAATGGCGCGACTGATAAACTGCGCAAAACGGTGCGATACGCAAAATGGCACGAGTGATAAACTGCACAAAAAAGTACGATGCGCAAAACGGCGCGAGTGATAAACTGCGCAAAACGGCCCGAGGGATAAACTGCGCAAAATCGTGCGATGCGCAAAACGGTGCGATTGATAAACTGCGCAAAACCGTGCGATGCGCAAAACGGCGCGAGTGATAAACTGCGCAAAACGGCGCGAGTCATAAACTGCGCAGAACGGTGCGATGCGCAAAACCGCGGGAGTGCTAAATTGTGCAAAACGGTGCGATGCGCAAAACAGCGCGAGTGAAAAACAGCGGAAAACCGTGCGATGCGCAAAACGGCGCGAGTGATAAACTGCGCAAAATCGTGCGATGCGCAAAACGGCGCGAGTGATAAACTGCGTAAAATCGTGCGTTGCGCAAAACGGCGCGATTGATAAACTGCGCAAAACGGTGCGATGCGCAAAACAGCGCGAGTGATAAACTGCGCAAAACGGCCCGAGGGATAAACTGCGCAAAATCGTGCGATGCGCAAAACGGCGCGATTGATAAACTGCGCAAAACCGTGCGATGCGCAAAACGGCGCGAGTGATAAACTGCGCAAAACGGCGCGAGTCATAAACTGCGCAGAACGGTGCGATGCGCAAAACCGCGGGAGCGCTAAATTGTGCAAAACGGTGCGATGCGCAAAACAGCGCGAGTGAAAACAGCGTAAAACCGTGCGATGCGCAAAACGGCGCGAGTGATAAACTGCGCAAAACCGTGCGATGCGCAAAACGGCGCGAGTGATAAACTGTGCAGAATGGAGCGATGCGCAAAACGGCACGAGTGAAAAACTGCGCAAAACCGTGCGATGCGGAAAACGGCGCCATTGATAAATTGCGTAAAACGGTGCGATGCACAAAACGGCGCGATTGATAAACTGCGCAAAACGGTGCGATGCGCAACACCGCGCGAGTGATAAAGTGTGCAAAACGCTGCGATGCGCAAAGCGGCGCGAGTGATAAACTGCGCCAAACGGTGCGATGCGCAACACGCCGCGAGTGAGAAACTGCGCAAAACCGTGCGATGCGCAAAACGGCACGATTGATAAACTGCGTAAAACCGTGCGATGGGCAAAACGGCGCGACTGATAAACTGCGCAAAACGGTGCGATGCGCAAAAGGGCGCGAGTGAAAAACTGCGCAAAACGGTGCGATGCGCAAAACGGCGCGAGTGATAAACTGCGCAAAACCGTGCGATGCGCAAAAGGGCGCGATTGATAAACTGCGCAAAACTGTGCGACGCGCAAAACGGCGCGAGTGATAAACTGCGCAAAACGGTGCGATGCGTAAAACGGCGTGAGTGAAAAACTGCGCCAAACCGTGCGATGCGCAAAACGGCGCGAGTGATAAACTGCGCAAAATCGTGCGTTACGCAAAACGGCGCGATTGATAAACTGCGCAAAATGGTACGATGCGCAAAACGGCGCGAGTGGTAAACTGCGCAAAACGGCGCGAGTGATAAACTGCGCAAAACCGTGCGATGCGCAAAACGGCGCGATTAATAAACTGCACAAAACCGTGCGTTGCGCAAAACGGCGCGAGTGATAAACTGTGCAAAACAGTGCGATGCGCAAAACGGCGCGAGTCATAAACTACGCAAAACGGTGCGATAAGCAAAATCGCGCGAGTGATAAACTGTGCAAAACGGTGCGATGCGCAAAACGGCGCGAGTGAAAAACTGCATAAAACCGTGCGATGCCCAAAACGGCGCGAGTGATAAACTGCGCAAAACCGTGCGATGCGCAAAACGGCGCGAGTGATAAACTGTGCAAAACGGTGCGATGCGCAAAACGGCGCGAGTGAAAAACTGCGCAATGCCGTGCGATGCGCAAAACGGCGCCATTGATAAACTGCGTAAAATGGTACGATGCGTAAAACGGCGCGAGTGATAAACTGCGCAAAACGGTGCGATGCGCTAAACGGCGCGAGTGATAAACTGCACAAAATGGTGCGATGCGCAAAACGCCGCGAGTGATAAACTTCGCAAAATCGTGTGATGCGCAAAACGGCGCGATTGATAACTTGCGCAAAACAGTGCGATGCGCAAAAGGGCACCAGTGATAAACTGCGCAAAACAGTGCGATGCGCAAAACGGCGCGAGTGATAAACTGCGCAAAACGGTGCGATGCGCAAAATGGCGCGAGTGGTAAACTGTACAAAACGGTGCTATGCGCAAAACGGTGCGAGTAATAAATTGCGTAAAACCGTGCGAAGCGCAAAACTGCGCGATTGATAAACTGCGCAAAATAGTGCGATGAGCAAAACGGAGCAAGTGATAAACTGCGCAAAACGGTGCGATGCGCAACACCGCGCCAGTGATAAAGTGTGCAAAACGCTGCGATGCGCAAAACGACGCGAGTGATAAACTGCGCAAAACGGTGCGATGCGCAACACGTCGCGAGTGAGAAACTGCGCAAAACCGTGCGATGCGCAAAACGGCGCGATTGATAAACTGCGAAAAACCGTGCGATGCGCAAAACGGCGCGAGTGATAAACTGCGCAAAACCGTGCGATGCGTAAAACGGCGCGACTGATAAACTGCGCAAAACGGTGCGATGCGCAAAACGGCGCGAGTGATAAACTGCGTAAAATCGTGCGATGCGCAAAACGGCGCGATTGATAAACTGCGCAAAACCGTGCGATGCGCAAAACGGCGCGAGTGATAAACTGCGTAAAATCGTGCGATGCGCAAAACGACACGATTGATAAACTGCGTAAAACCGTGCGATGCGCAAAGCGGCGCGAGTGATAAACTGCGCAAAACCGTGCGATGCGCAAAATGGCGCGACTGATAAACTGCGCAAAACGGTGCGATGCGCAAAATGGCGCGACTGATAAACTGCGCAAAACGGTGCGATGCGCAAAATGGCACGAGTGAGAAACTGCGCAAAACGGTGCGATGCGCAAAACGGCGCGAGTGATAAATTGCGCAAAATCGTGCGATGCGCAAAACGGCGCGATTGATAAACTGCGCAAAGCCGTGCGATGCGCAAAACGGCGCGAGTGATAAACTGCGCAAAACGGTGCGATGCGTTAAACGGCGCGAGTGAAAGATTGCGCCGAACCGTGCGATGCGTTAAACGGCGCGAGTGAAAAACTGCGCCGAACCGTGCGATGCGTTAAACGGCGCGAGTGAAAAACTGCGCCGAACCGTGCGATGCGCAAAACGGCGCGATTGATAAACTCCGCAAAACGGTGCGATGCGCAAAACGGCGCAGTGATAAACTGTGCAAAATCGTGGGATGCGCAAAACGGCGCGATTGATAAACTGCGAAAAACCGTGCGATGCGCAAAACGGTGCGAGTGATAAACTGCGCAAAACCGTTGCGATGCGCAAAACGGCGCGAGTCATAAACTACGCAAAACGGTGCGATGCGCAAAACCGCGCGTGTGATAAACTGTGCAGAACGGTGCGATGCGCAAAACAGCGCGAGTGAAAAACTGCAGAAAACCGTGCGATGCACAAAAGGGCACCAGTGATAAACTGCGCAAAACAGTGCGATGCGCAAAACGGCGCGAGTCATAAACTCCGCAAAACGGTGCGATGCGCAAAACCGCGCGAGTGGTAAACTGTGCAAAACGGTGCGATGCGCAAAACGGCGCGAGTGAAAAACTGCGTAAAACCCTACGATGCACAAAACGGCGTGAGTGATAAACTGTGCAAAATCGTGCGTTGCGCAAAACGGCGTGATTGATAAACTACGCAAAACGGTGCGATGCGCAAAACGGCGCGAGTGATAAACTGCGCAAAACGGCGCGAGTGATAAACTGCACAAAATCGTGCGATGTGCAAAACGGCGCGACTGATAAACTGCGCAAAACCGTGCGATGCGCAAAACGGCGCGAGTGATAAACTGCGCAAAACGGTGCGTTGCGTAAAACGGCGCGAGTGAAAAACTGCGCCAAACCGTGCGATGCGCAAAACGGCGCGAGTGATAAACTGCGCAAAATCGTGCGTTGCGCAAAACGGCGCGATTGATAAACTGCGCAAAACGGTGCGATGCGCAAAACGGCGCGAGTGATAAACTGCGCAAAACGGTGCGATGCGCAAAACGGCGCGAGTGATAAACTGCACAAAATCGTGCGATGAGCAAAACGGCGCGACTGATAAACTGCGCAAAACCGTGCGATGCGCAAAACGGCGCGAGTGATAAACTGCGCAAAACGGTGCGTTGCGTAAAACGGCGCGAGTGAAAAACTGCGCCAAACCGTGCGATGCGCAAAACGGCGCGAGTGATAAACTGCGTAAAATCGTGCGTTGCGCAAAACGGCGCGATTGATAAACTGCGCAAAATGGTACGATGCGCAAAACGGCGCGAGTGGTAAACTGCGCAAAACGGCGCGAGTGATAAACTACGCAAAACCGTGCGATGCGCAAAACGGCGCGATTGATAAACTGCGCAAAATCGTGCGAAGCGCAAAATGGCGCGACTGATAAACTGCGCAAAACGGTGCGATACGCAAAATGGCACGAGTGATAAACTGCACAAAACAGTACGATGCGCAAAACGGCGCGAGTGATAAACTGCGCAAAACGGCCCGAGGGATAAACTGCGCAAAATCGTGCGATGCGCAAAACGGCGCGATTGATAAACTGCGCAAAACGGCGCGAGTCATAAACTGCGCAGAACGGTGCGATGCGCAAAACCGCGGGAGTGCTAAATTGTGCAAAACGGCGCGATGCGCAAAACAGCGCGAGTGAAAAACAGCGGAAAACCGTGCGATGCGCAAAACGGCGCGAGTGATAAACTGCGCAAAATCGTGCGATGCGCAAAACGGCGCGAGTGATAAACTGCGCAAAATCGTGCGTTGCGCAAAACGGCGCGATTGATAAACTGCGCAAAACGGTGCGATGCGCAAAACAGCGCGAGTGATAAACTGTGCAAAACGGCCCGAGGGATAAACTGCGCAAAATCGTGCGATGCGCAAAACGGCGCGATTGATAAACTGCGCAAAACCGTGCGATGCGCAAAACGGCGCGAGTGATAAACTGCGCAAAACGGCGCGAGTCATAAACTGCGCAGAACGGTGCGATGCGCAAAACCGCGGGAGTGCTTAATTGTGCAAAACGGTGCGATGCGCAAAACAGCGCGAGTGAAAAACAGCGTAAAACCGTGCGATGCGCAAAACGACGTGAGTGATAAACTGCGCAAAACCGTGCGATGCGCAAAATGGCGCGAGTGATAAACTGTGCAGAATGGAGCGATGCGCAAAACGGCGCGAGTGAAAAACTGCGCAAAACCGTGCGATGCGCAAAACGGCGCGAGTGATAAACTGTGCAGAATGGAGCGATGCGCAAAACGGCGCGATTGATAAACTGCGGAAAGCGATGCGATGCGCAAAACGGCGCAATTGATAAACTGCGTAAAACCGTGCGATGCGCAAAACGGCGCGAGTGATAAACTACGAAAAACCGTGCGATGCGCAAAACGGCGCGACTGATAAACTACGCAAAACGGTGCGATGCGCAAAACGGTGCGATGCGCAAAACGGCGCGAGTGATAAACTGCGCAAAATCGTGCGATGCGCAAAACGGCGTGAGTGATAAACTCCCAAAATCGTGCATTGCGCAAAACGGCGCGATTGATAAACTGCGCAAAACGGTGCGATGCGCAAAACAGCGCGAGTGATAAACTGCGCAAAACGGCCCGAGGGATAAACTGCGCAAAATCGTGCGATGCGCAAAACGGCGCGATTGATAAACTGCGCAAAACCGTGCGATGCGCAAAACGGCGCGAGTGATAAACTGCGCAAAACGGCGCGAGTCATAAACTGCGCAGAACGGTGCGATGCGCAAAACCGCGGGAGTGCTAAATTGTGCAAAACGGTGCGATGCGCAAAACAGCGCGAGTGAAAAACAGCGTAAAACCGTGCGATGCGCAAAACGGCGCGACTGATAAACTGTGCAGAATGGAGCGATGCGCAAAACGGCGCGAGTGAAAAACTGCGCAAAATCGTGCGATGCGCAAAACGGCGCGAGTGATAAACTGTGCAGAATGGAGCGATGCACAAAACGGCGCGATTGATAAACTACGGAAAGCGATGCGATGCGCAAAACGGCGCAATTGATAAACTGCGTAAAACCGTGCGATGCGCAAAACGGCGCGAGTGATAAACTACGCAAAACCGTGCGATGCGCAAAACGGCGCGACTGATAAACTATGCAAAACGGTGCGATGCGCAAAACGGTGCGATGCGCAAAACGGCGCGAGTGATAAACTGCGCAAAATCGTGCGATGCGCAAAACGGCGTGAGTGGTAAACTGCGCAAAATCGTGCATTGCGCAAAACGGCGCGATTGATAAACTGCGCAAAACGGTGCGATGCGCAAAACAGCGCGAGTGATAAACTGCGCAAAACGGCCCGAGGGATAAACTGCGCAAAATCGTGCGATGCGCAAAACGGCGCGATTGATAAACTGCGCAAAACCGTGCGATGCGCAAAACGACGCGAGTGATAAACTGCGCAAAACGGCGCGAGTCATAAACTGCGCAGAACGGTGCGATGCGCAAAACCGCAGGAGTGCTAAATTGTGCAAAACGGTGCGATGCGCAAAACAGCGCGAGTGAAAAACAGCGTAAAACCGTGCGATGCGCAAAACGGCGCGAGTGATAAACTGTGCAGAATGGAGCGATGCGCAAAACGGCGCGAGTGAAAAACTGCGCAAAACCGTGCGATGCGCAAAACGGCGCCATTGATAAATTGCGTAAAACGGTGCGATGCACAAAACGGCGCGATTGATAAACTGCGCAAAACGGTGCGATGCGCAACACCGCGCGAGTGATAAAGTGTGCAAAACGCTGCGATGCGCAAAACGGCGCGAGTGATAAACTGCGCCAAACGGTGCGATGCGCAACACGCCGCGAGTGAGAAACTGCGCAAAACCGTGCGATGCGCAAAACGGCACGATTGATAAACTGCGTAAAACCGTGCGATGCGCAAAACAGCGCGACTGATAAACTGCGCAAAACGGTGCGATGCGCAAAAGGGCGCGAGTGAAAAACTGCGCAAAACGGTGCGATGCGCAAAACGGCGCGAGTGATAAACTGCGTATAATCGTGCGATGCGCAAAACGGCGCGATTGATAAACTGCGCAAAACCGTGCGACGCGCAAAACGGCGCGAGTGATAAACTGCGCCAAACCGTGCGATGCGTAAAACGGCGCGAGTGAAAAACTGCGCCAAACCGTGCGATGCGCAAAACGGCGCGAGTGATAAACTGCGCAAAATCGTGCGTTACGCAAAACGGCGCGATTGATAAACTGCGCAAAATGGTACGATGCGCAAAACGGCGCGAGTGGTAAACTGCGCAAAACGGCGCGAGTGATAAACTGCGCAAAACCGTGCGATGCGCAAAATGGCGCGATTAATAAACTGCGCAAAACCGTGCGTTGCGCAAAACGGTACGAGTGATAAACTGTGCAAAACAGTGCGATGCGCAAAACGGCGCGAGTCATAAACTACGCAAAACGGTGCGATAAGCAAAACCGCGCGAGTGATTAACTGCGCAAAACGGTGCGATGCGCAAAACGGCGCGAGTGAAAAACTGCATAAAACCGTGCGATGCCCAAAACGGCGCGAGTGATAAACTGCGCAAAACCGTGCGATGCGCAAAACGGTGCGAGTGATAAACTGTACAAAACGGTGCGATGCGCAAAACGGCGCGAGTGAAAAACTGCGCAATGCCGTGCGATGCGCAAAACGGCGCCATTGATAAACTGCGTAAAACGGTACGATGCGCAAAACGGCGCGAGTGATAAACTGCGCAAAACGGTGCGATGCGCTAAACGGCGCGAGTGATAAACTGCACAAAATGGTGCGATGCGCAAAACGCCGCGAGTGATAAACTGCGCAAAATCGTGTGATGCGCAAAACGGCGCGATTGATAACTTGCGCAAAACAGTGCGATGCGCAAAAGGGCACCAGTGATAAACTGCGCAAAACAGTGCGATGCGCAAAACGGCGCGAGTGATAAACTGCGCAAAACGGTGCGATGCGCAAAATGGCGCGAGTGGTAAACTGCACAAAACGGTGCTATGCGCAAAACGGTGCGAGTAATAAATTGCGTAAAACCGTGCGATGCGCAAAACTGCGCGATTGATAAACTGCGCAAAATAGTGCGATGAGCAAAACGGAGCAAGTGATAAACTGCGCAAAACGGTGCGATGCGCAACACCGCGCCAGTGATAAAGTGTGCAAAACGCTGCGATGCGCAAAACGGCGCGACTGATAAACTGCGCAAAACGGTGCGATGCGCAACACGTCGCGAGTGAGAAACTGCGCAAAACCGTGCGATGCGCAAAACGGCGCGATTGATAAACTGCGGAAAACCGTGCGATGCGCAAAACGGCGCGAGTGATAAACTGCGCAAAATCGTGCGATGCGTAAAACGGCGCGACTGATAAACTGCGCAAAACGGTGCGATGCGCAAAACGGCGCGAGTGATAAACTGCGTAAAATCGTGCGATGCGCAAAACGGCGCGATTGATAAACTGCGGAAAACCGTGCGATGCGCAAAACGGCGCGAGTGATAAACTGCGCAAAATCGTGCGATGCGGAAAACGGCGCGACTGATAAACTGCGCAAAACGGTGCGATGCGCAAAACGGCGCGAGTGATAAACTGCGTAAAATCGTGCGATGCGCAAAACGGCGCGATTGATAAACTGCGCAAAACGGTGCGATGCGCAACACGTCGCGAGTGAGAAACTGCGCAAAACGGTGCGATGCGCAAAACGGCGCGAGTGATAAATTGCGCAAAATCGTGCGATGCGCAAAACGGCGCGATTGATAAACTGCGCAAAGCCGTGCGATGCGCAAAACGGCGCGAGTGATAAACTGCGCAAAACGGTGCGATGCGTTAAACGGCGCGAGTGAAAGATTGCGCCGAACCGTGCGATGCGTTAAACGGCGCGAGTGAAAAACTGCGCCGAACCGTGCGATGCGTTAAACGGCGCGAGTGAAAAACTGCGCCGAACCGTGCGATGCGCAAAACGGCGCGATTGATAAACTCCGCAAAACGGTGCGATGCGCAAAACGGCGCAGTGATAAACTGTGCAAAATCGTGGGATGCGCAAAACGGCGCGATTGATAAACTGCGAAAAACCGTGCGATGCGCAAAACGGTGCGAGTGATAAACTGCGCAAAACCGTGCGATGCGCAAAACGGCGCGAGTCATAAACTACGCAAAACGGTGCGATGCGCAAAACCGCGCGTGTGATAAACTGTGCAGAACGGTGCGATGCGCAAAACAGCGCGAGTGAAAAACTGCAGAAAACCGTGCGATGCACAAAAGGGCACCAGTGATAAACTGCGCAAAACAGTGCGATGCGCAAAACGGCGCGAGTCATAAACTCCGCAAAACGGTGCGATGCGCAAAACCGCGCGAGTGGTAAACTGTGCAAAACGGTGCGATGCGCAAAACGGCGCGAGTGAAAAACTGCGTAAAACCCTACGATGCACAAAACGGCGTGAGTGATAAACTGTGCAAAATCGTGCGTTGCGCAAAACGGCGTGATTGATAAACTACGCAAAACGGTGCGATGCGCAAAACGGCGCGAGTGATAAACTGCGCAAAACGGCGCGAGTGATAAACTGCACAAAATCGTGCGATGTGCAAAACGGCGCGACTGATAAACTGCGCAAAACCGTGCGATGCGCAAAACGGCGCGAGTGATAAACTGCGCAAAACGGTGCGTTGCGTAAAACGGCGCGAGTGAAAAACTGCGCCAAACCGTGCGATGCGCAAAACGGCGCGAGTGATAAACTGCGCAAAATCGTGCGTTGCGCAAAACGGCGCGATTGATAAACTGCGCAAAACGGTGCGATGCGCAAAACGGCGCGAGTGATAAACTGCGCAAAACGGTGCGATGCGCAAAACGGCGCGAGTGATAAACTGCACAAAATCGTGCGATGAGCAAAACGGCGCGACTGATAAACTGCGCAAAACCGTGCGATGCGCAAAACGGCGCGAGTGATAAACTGCGCAAAACGGTGCGTTGCGTAAAACGGCGCGAGTGAAAAACTGCGCCAAACCGTGCGATGCGCAAAACGGCGCGAGTGATAAACTGCGTAAAATCGTGCGTTGCGCAAAACGGCGCGATTGATAAACTGCGCAAAATGGTACGATGCGCAAAACGGCGCGAGTGGTAAACTGCGCAAAACGGCGCGAGTGATAAACTACGCAAAACCGTGCGATGCGCAAAACGGCGCGATTGATAAACTGCGCAAAATCGTGCGAAGCGCAAAATGGCGCGACTGATAAACTGCGCAAAACGGTGCGATACGCAAAATGGCACGAGTGATAAACTGCACAAAACAGTACGATGCGCAAAACGGCGCGAGTGATAAACTGCGCAAAACGGCCCGAGGGATAAACTGCGCAAAATCGTGCGATGCGCAAAACGGCGCGATTGATAAACTGCGCAAAACGGCGCGAGTCATAAACTGCGCAGAACGGTGCGATGCGCAAAACCGCGGGAGTGCTAAATTGTGCAAAACGGCGCGATGCGCAAAACAGCGCGAGTGAAAAACAGCGGAAAACCGTGCGATGCGCAAAACGGCGCGAGTGATAAACTGCGCAAAATCGTGCGATGCGCAAAACGGCCGCGAGTGATAAACTGCGCAAAATCGTGCGTTGCGCAAAACGGCGCGATTGATAAACTGCGCAAAACGGTGCGATGCGCAAAACAGCGCGAGTGATAAACTGTGCAAAACGGCCCGAGGGATAAACTGCGCAAAATCGTGCGATGCGCAAAACGGCGCGATTGATAAACTGCGCAAAACCGTGCGATGCGCAAAACGGCAGCGAGTGATAAACTGCGCAAAACGGCGCGAGTCATAAACTGCGCAGAACGGTGCGATGCGCAAAACCGCGGGAGTGCTTAATTGTGCAAAACGGTGCGATGCGCAAAACAGCGCGAGTGAAAAACAGCGTAAAACCGTGCGATGCGCAAAACGACGTGAGTGATAAACTGCGCAAAACCGTGCGATGCGCAAAATGGCGCGAGTGATAAACTGTGCAGAATGGAGCGATGCGCAAAACGGCGCGAGTGAAAAACTGCGCAAAACCGTGCGATGCGCAAAACGGCGCGAGTGATAAACTGTGCAGAATGGAGCGATGCGCAAAACGGCGCGATTGATAAACTGCGGAAAGCGATGCGATGCGCAAAACGGCGCAATTGATAAACTGCGTAAAACCGTGCGATGCGCAAAACGGCGCGAGTGATAAACTACGAAAAACCGTGCGATGCGCAAAACGGCGCGACTGATAAACTACGCAAAACGGTGCGATGCGCAAAACGGTGCGATGCGCAAAACGGCGCGAGTGATAAACTGCGCAAAATCGTGCGATGCGCAAAACGGCGTGAGTGATAAACTCCCAAAATCGTGCATTGCGCAAAACGGCGCGATTGATAAACTGCGCAAAACGGTGCGATGCGCAAAACAGCGCGAGTGATAAACTGCGCAAAACGGCCCGAGGGATAAACTGCGCAAAATCGTGCGATGCGCAAAACGGCGCGATTGATAAACTGCGCAAAACCGTGCGATGCGCAAAACGGCGCGAGTGATAAACTGCGCAAAACGGCGCGAGTCATAAACTGCGCAGAACGGTGCGATGCGCAAAACCGCGGGAGTGCTAAATTGTGCAAAACGGTGCGATGCGCAAAACAGCGCGAGTGAAAAACAGCGTAAAACCGTGCGATGCGCAAAACGGCGCGACTGATAAACTGTGCAGAATGGAGCGATGCGCAAAACGGCGCGAGTGAAAAACTGCGCAAAATCGTGCGATGCGCAAAACGGCGCGAGTGATAAACTGTGCAGAATGGAGCGATGCACAAAACGGCGCGATTGATAAACTACGGAAAGCGATGCGATGCGCAAAACGGCGCAATTGATAAACTGCGTAAAACCGTGCGATGCGCAAAACGGCGCGAGTGATAAACTACGCAAAACCGTGCGATGCGCAAAACGGCGCGACTGATAAACTATGCAAAACGGTGCGATGCGCAAAACGGTGCGATGCGCAAAACGGCGCGAGTGATAAACTGCGCAAAATCGTGCGATGCGCAAAACGGCTGTGAGTGGTAAACTGCGCAAAATCGTGCATTGCGCAAAACGGCGCGATTGATAAACTGCGCAAAACGGTGCGATGCGCAAAACAGCGCGAGTGATAAACTGCGCAAAACGGCCCGAGGGATAAACTGCGCAAAATCGTGCGATGCGCAAAACGGCGCGATTGATAAACTGCGCAAAACCGTGCGATGCGCAAAACGACGCGAGTGATAAACTGCGCAAAACGGCGCGAGTCATAAACTGCGCAGAACGGTGCGATGCGCAAAACCGCAGGAGTGCTAAATTGTGCAAAACGGTGCGATGCGCAAAACAGCGCGAGTGAAAAACAGCGTAAAACCGTTGCGATGCGCAAAACGGCGCGAGTGATTAAACTGTGCAGAATGGGAGCGATGCGCAAAACGGCGCGAGTGAAAAACTGCGCAAAACCGTGCGATGCGCAAAACGGCGCCATTGATAAATTGCGTAAAACGGTGCGATGCACAAAACGGCGCGATTGATAAACTGCGCAAAACGGTGCGATGCGCAACACCGCGCGAGTGATAAAGTGTGCAAAACGCTGCGATGCGCAAAACGGCGCGAGTGATAAACTGCGCCAAACGGTGCGATGCGCAACACGCCGCGAGTGAGAAACTGCGCAAAACCGTGCGATGCGCAAAACGGCACGATTGATAAACTGCGTAAAACCGTGCGATGCGCAAAACAGCGCGACTGATAAACTGCGCAAAACGGTGCGATGCGCAAAAGGGCGCGAAGTGAAAAACTGCGCAAAACGGTGCGATGCGCAAAACGGCGCGAGTGATAAACTGCGTATAATCGTGCGATGCGCAAAACGGCGCGATTGATAAACTGCGCAAAACCGTGCGACGCGCAAAACGGCGCGAGTGATAAACTGCGCCAAACCGTGCGATGCGTAAAACGGCGCGAGTGAAAAACTGCGCCAAACCGTGCGATGCGCAAAACGGCGCGAGTGATAAACTGCGCAAAATCGTGCGTTACGCAAAACGGCGCGATTGATAAACTGCGCAAAATGGTACGATGCGCAAAACGGCGCGAGTGGTAAACTGCGCAAAACGGCGCGAGTGATAAACTGCGCAAAACCGTGCGATGCGCAAAATGGCGCGATTAATAAACTGCGCAAAACCGTGCGTTGCGCAAAACGGTACGAGTGATAAACTGTGCAAAACAGTGCGATGCGCAAAACGGCGCGAGTCATAAACTACGCAAAACGGTGCGATAAGCAAAACCGCGCGAGTGATTAACTGCGCAAAACGGTGCGATGCGCAAAACGGCGCGAGTGAAAAAACTGCATAAAACCGTGCGATGCCCAAAACGGCGCGAGTGATAAACTGCGCAAAACCGTGCGATGCGCAAAACGGTGCGAGTGATAAACTGTACAAAACGGTGCGATGCGCAAAACGGCGCGAGTGAAAAACTGCGCAATGCCGTGCGATGCGCAAAACGGCGCCATTGATAAACTGCGTAAAACGGTACGATGCGCAAAACGGCGCGAGTGATAAACTGCGCAAAACGGTGCGATGCGCTAAACGGCTGCGAGTGATAAACTGCACAAAATGGTGCGATGCGCAAAACGCCGCGAGTGATAAACTGCGCAAAATCGTGTGATGCGCAAAACGGCGCGATTGATAACTTGCGCAAAACAGTGCGATGCGCAAAAGGGCACCAGTGATAAACTGCGCAAAACAGTGCGATGCGCAAAACGGCGCGAGTGATAAACTGCGCAAAACGGTGCGATGCGCAAAATGGCGCGAGTGGGTAAACTGCACAAAACGGTGCTATGCGCAAAACGGTGCGAGTAATAAATTGCGTAAAACCGTGCGATGCGCAAAACTGCGCGATTGATAAACTGCGCAAAATAGTGCGATGAGCAAAACGGAGCAAGTGATAAACTGCGCAAAACGGTGCGATGCGCAACACCGCGCCAGTGATAAAGTGTGCAAAACGCTGCGATGCGCAAAACGGCGCGACTGATAAACTGCGCAAAACGGTGCGATGCGCAACACGTCGCGAGTGAGAAACTGCGCAAAACCGTGCGATGCGCAAAACGGCGCGATTGATAAACTGCGGAAAACCGTGCGATGCGCAAAACGGCGCGAGTGATAAACTGCGCAAAATCGTGCGATGCGTAAAACGGCGCGACTGATAAACTGCGCAAAACGGTGCGATGCGCAAAACGGCGCGAGTGATAAACTGCGTAAAATCGTGCGATGCGCAAAACGGCGCGATTGATAAACTGCGGAAAACCGTGCGATGCGCAAAACGGCGCGAGTGATAAACTGCGCGGCGAGAGAATCGTGCGATGCGGAAAACGGCGCGGACTGATAAACTGCGCAAAACGGTGCGATGCGCAAAACGGCGCGAGTGATAAACTGCGTAAAATCGTGCGATGCGCAAAACGACACGATTGATGAACTGCGTAAAACCGTGCGATGCGCAAAGCGGCGCGAGTGATAAACTGCGCAAAACGTGCGATGCGCAAAATGGCGCGACTGATAAACTGCGCAAAACGGTGCGATGCGCAAAATGGCGCGACTGATAAACTGCGCAAAATGGTGCGATGCGCAAAATGGCACGAGTGAGAAACTGCGCAAAACGGTTGCGATGCGCAAAACGGCGTGAGTGATTGCGATGCGCAAAACGGCGCGATTGATAAACTGCGCAAAGCCGTGCGATGCGCAAAACGGCGTGAGTGATAAACTGCGCAAAACGGTGCGATGCGTTAAACGGCGAGAGTGAAAAACTGCGCCGAACCGTGCGATGCGTTAAACGGCGCGAGTGAAAAACTGCGCTGAACCGTGCGATGCGTTAAACGGCGCAAGTGAAAAACTGCGCCGAACCGTGCGATGCGCAAAACGGCGCGAGTGATAAACTGCGCAAAATCGTGCGTTGCGCAAAACGGCGCGATTGATAAACTACGCAAAACGGTGCGATGCGCAAAACGGCGCAGTGATAAACTGCGCAAAATCGCGGGATGCGCAAAACGGCGCGATTGATAAACTGTGAAAAACCGTGCGATGCGCAAAACGGCGCGAGTGATAAACTGCGCAAAACCGTGCGATGCGCAAAACGGCGTGAGTCATAAACTACGCAAAACGGTGCGATGCGCAAAACCGCGCGTGTGATAAACTGTGCAGAACGGTGCGATGCGCAAAACAGCGCGAGTGAAAAACTGCAGAAAACCGTGCGATACAGAAAAGGGCACCAGTGATAAACTGCGCAAAACAGTGCGATGCGCAAAACGGCGCGAGTCATAAACTCCGCAAAACGGTGCGATGCGCAAAACCGCGCGAGTGGTAAACTGTGCAAAACGGTGCGATGCGCAAAACGGCGCGAGTGAAAAACTGCGTAAAACCCTGTGATGCACAAAACGGCGTGAGTGATAAACTGTGCAAAATCGTGCGTTGCGCAAAACGGCGCGATTGATAAACTGCGCAAAACGGTGCGATGCGCAAAACGGCGCGAGTGATAAACTGTGCAAAACAGCGCGAGTGATAAACTACGCAAAACCGTGCGATGCGTAAAACGGCGCGATTGATAAACTGCGCAAAACCATGCGATGCGCAAAACGGCGCGAGTGATAAACTGCGCAAAACGGTGCGATACGCAACACGCCGCGAGTGAGAAAATGCGCAAAACCGTGCGATGCGCAAAACGACACGATTCATAAACTGCGTAAAATCGTGCGATGCGCAAAACGGCACGAGTGATAAACTGCGCAAAATCGTGCGAAGCGCAAAATGGCGCGACTGATAAACTGCGCAAAACGGTGCGATGCGCAAAATGGCACGAGTGATAAACTGCACAAAACGGTGCGATGCGCAAAACGGCGCGAGGGATAAACTGCGCAAAATCGTGCGATGCGCAAAACGGCGCGATTGATAAACTGCGGAAAGCGATGCGATGCGCAAAACGGCGCGAGTGATAAACTGCACAAAACCGTGCGATGCGCAAAACGGCGCCAGTCATAAACTGCGCAGAACGGTGCGATGCGCAAAACCGCGTGAGTGATAAACTGTGCAAAACGGTGCGATGCGCAAAACGGCGCGAGTGAAAAATTGCGTAAAACCGTACGATGCGCAAAACGGCGCGAGTGATAAACTGCGCAAAACCGTGCGATGCGCAAAACGGCGCGAGTGATAAACTGTGCAAAATGGAGCGATGCGCAAAACGGCGCGAGTGAAAAACTGCGCAAAACCGTGCGATGCGCAAAACGGCGCCATTGATAAACTGCGCAAAGCGGTGCGATGCGCAAAATGGCGCGATTGATAAACAGTGCAAAATGGTGCGATGCGTAACACCGCGCGAGTGAGAAAGTGCGCAAAACGCTGCGATGCGCAAAACGGCGCGAGTGATAAACTGCGCAAAACGGTGCGATGCGCAACACGCCGCGAGTGAGAAACTGCGCAAAACCGTGCGATGCACAAAACGGCGCGAGTGATAAACTGCGCAAAACCGTGCGATGCGCAAAAGGACGCGAGTGATAAACTGCGCAAAACGGTGCGATGCGCAAAACGGCACGAGTGATAAACTGTGCAAAATCGTGCGTTGCGCAAAACGGCGCGATTGATAAACTATGCAAAACGGTGCGATGCGCAAAACGGCGCGAGTGATAAACTGTGCAAAATCGTGCGTTGCGCAAAACGGCGCGATTGATAAACTACGCAAAACGGTGCGATGCGCAAAACGGCGCGAGTGATAAACTGCGCAAAATCGTGCGATGCGCAAAACGGCGCGATTGACAAACTGCGCAAAACTGTGCGACGCGCAAAACGGCGCGAGTGATAAACTGCGCAAAACCGTGCGATGCGCAAAACGGCGCGAGTCATAAACTACGCAAAACGGTGCGATGCGCAAAACTGCGCGATTGATAAACTGCGCAAAATAGTGCGATGAGCAAAACGGAGCAAGTGATAAACTGCGCAAAACGGTGCGATGCGCAACACCGTGCCAGTGATAAAGTGTGCAGAACGCTGCGATGCGCAAAACGGCGCGAGTGATAAACTGCGCAAAATAGTGTGATGCGCAACACGCCGCGAGTGAGAAACTGCGCAAAACCGTGCGATGCGCAAAACGGCGCGATTGATAAATTATGGAAAACCGTGCGATGCGCAAAACGGCGCGAGTGATAAACTGCGCAAAACCGTGCGTTGCGCAAAACGGCGCGATTGATAAACTGCGCAAAACGGTGCGATGCGCAAAACGGCGCGAGTGATAAACTGTGCAAAACGGCGCGAGTGATAAACTACGCAAAACCGTGCGATGCGCAAAACGGCGCGATTGATAAACCGCGCAAAACCGTGCGATGCGCAAAACGGCGCGAGTGATAAACTGCGCAAAACGGTGCGATACGCAACACGCCGCGAGTGAGAAAATGCGCAAAACCGTGCGATGCGCAAAACGACACGATTCATAAACTGCGTAAAACCGTGCGATGCGCAAAACGGCGCGAGTGATAAACTGCGCAAAATCGTGCGAAGCGCAAAATGGCGCGACTGATAAACTGCGCAAAACGGTGCGATGCGCAAAATGGCACGAGTGATAAACTGCACAAAACGGTGCGATGCGCAAAACGGCGCGAGTGATAAACTGCGCAAAATCGTGCGATGCGCAAAACGGCGCGATTGATAAACTGCGGAAAGCGATGCGATGCGCAAAACGGCGCGAGTGATAAACTGCACAAAACCGTGCGATGCGCAAAACGGCGCCAGTCATAAACTGCGCAGAACGGTGCGATGCGCAAAACCGCGTGAGTGATAAACTGTGCAAAACGGTGCGATGCGCAAAACGGCGCGAGTGAAAAATTGCGTAAAACCGTACGATGCGCAAAACGGCGCGAGTGATAAACTGCGCAAAACCGTGCGATGCGCAAAACGGCGCGAGTGATAAACTGTGCAAAATGGAGCGATGCGCAAAACGGCGCGAGTGAAAAACTGCGCAAAACCGTGCGATGCGCAAAACGGCGCCATTGATAAACTGCGCAAAGCGGTGCGATGCGCAAAATGGCGCGATTGATAAACAGTGCAAAATGGTGCGATGCGTAGCACCGCGCGAGTGAGAAAGTGCGCAAAACGCTGCGATGCGCAAAACGGCGCGAGTGATAAACTGCGCAAAACGGTGCGATGCGCAACACGCCGCGAGTGAGAAACTGCGCAAAACCGTGCGATGCACAAAACGGCGCGAGTGATAAACTGCGCAAAACCGTGCGATGCGCAAAAGGACGCGAGTGATAAACTGCGCAAAACGGTGCGATGCGCAAAACGGCGCGAGTGATAAACTGTGCAAAATCGTGCGTTGCGCAAAACGGCGCGATTGATAAACTATGCAAAACGGTGCGATGCGCAAAACGGCGCGAGTGATAAACTGCGCAAAATCGTGCGTTGCGCAAAACGGCGCGATTGATAAACTACGCAAAACGGTGCGATGCGCAAAACGGCGCGAGTGATAAACTGCGCAAAACGTGCGATGCGCAAAACGGCGCGATTGACAAACTGCGCAAAACTGTGCGACGCGCAAAACGGCGCGAGTGATAAACTGCGCAAAACCGTGCGATGCGCAAAACGGCGCGAGTCATAAACTACGCAAAACGGTGCGATGCGCAAAACTGCGCGATTGATAAACTGCGCAAAATAGTGCGATGAGCAAAACGGAGCAAGTGATAAACTGCGCAAAACGGTGCGATGCGCAACACCGCGCCAGTGATAAAGTGTGCAGAACGCTGCGATGCGCAAAACGGCGCGAGTGATAAACTGCGCAAAATGGTGTGATGCGCAACACGCCGCGAGTGAGAAACTGCGCAAAACCGTGCGATGCGCAAAACGGCGCGATTGATAAATTATGGAAAACCGTGCGATGCGCAAAACGGCGCGACTGATAAACTGCGCAAAACCGTGCGATGTGCAAAACGGCGCGACTGATAAACTACGCAAAACGGTGCGATGCGCAAAACGGTGCGAGTGATAAACTGCGTAAAATCGTGCGATGCGCAAAACGGCGCGAGTGATAAACTGCGCAAAACGGCGCGAGTGAAAAACTGCTCCAAACCGTGCGATGTGCAAAACGGCGTGAGTGATAAACTGCGCAAAATCGTGCGTTGCACAAAACGGCGTGATTGATAAACTACGAAAAACGGTGCGATGCGCAAAACGGCGCGAGTGATAAACTGCGCAAAACCGTGCGATGCGCAAAACGGCGCGATTGATAAACTGGGCAAAATCGTGCGATGCGCAAAACGGCGCGAGTGATAAACTGCGCAAAACCGTGCGATGCGCAAAACGGCGCGAGTCATAAACTACGCAAAACGGTGCGATGCGCAAAACCACGCGAGTGATAAACTGTGCAAAACGGTGCGATGCGCAAAACGGCGCGAGTGAAAAACTGCGTAAAACCCTGCGATGCACAAAACGGCGCGAGTGATAAACTGTGCAAAATCGTACGTTGCGCAAAACGGCGCGATTGATAAACTACGTATAACGGTGTGATGCGCAAAACGGCGCGAGTGATAAACTGCGCAAAATCGTGCGATGTGCAAAACGGCGCGAGTGATAAACTGCGCAAAACGGTGCGATGCGTAAAACGGCGCGAGTGAAAAACTGCGCCAAACCATGCGATGCGCAAAACGGCGCGAGTGATAAACTGCCCAAAATCGTGCGTTGCGCGGCGCGATTGATAAACTGCGCAAAACGGTGCCATGCGCAAAACGGCGCGAGTGATAAACTGCGCAAAACGGCGCGAGTGATAAACTACGCAAAACCGTGCGATGCGCAAAACGACGCGATTGATAAACTGCGCAAAACCGTGCGATGCGCAAAACGGCGCGAGTGATAAACTGTGCAAAACAGTGCGATGCGCAAAACGGCGCGAGTCATAAACTACGCAAAACGGTGCGATGCGCAAAACCGCGCGAGTGATAAACTGTGCAAAACGGTGCGATGCGCAAAACGGCGCGAGTGAAAAACTGCGTAAAACCGTGCGATGCACAAAACGGCGAGAGTGATAAACTGCGCAAAACCGTGCGATGCGCAAAACGGCGCGAGTTTAAACTGTGCAAAACGGTGCGATGCGTAAAACGGCGCGAGTGAAAAACTACGCAATGCCGTGCGATACGCAAAACGGCGCCATTGATAAACTGCGTAAAACGGTGCGATGCGCAAAACGGCGCGAGTGATAAACTACGCAAAACGGTGCGATGCGCTAAACGGCGCGAGTGATAAACTGCACAAAATGGTGCGATGCGCAAAACGCCGCGAGTGATAAACTGCGCAAAATCGTGTGATGCGCAAAACGGCGCGATTGATAACTTGCGCAAAACAGTGCGATGCGCAAAAGGGCACCAGTGATAAACTGCGCAAAACAGTGCGATGCGCAAAACGGCGCAAGTGATAAACTGCGCAAAAGGGTGCGATGCGCAAAACGGGGCGAGTGATAAACTGCGCAAAACCGTGCGATGCGCTAAGCGGCGCGAGTGGTAAACTGTACAAAACCGTGCGATGCGCAAAACGGTGCGAGTAATAAATTGCGTAAAACCGTGCGATGCGCAAAACTGCGCGATTGATAAACTGTGCAAAATAGTGCGATGAGCAAAACGGAGGAAGTCATAAACTGCGCAAAACGGTGCGATGCGCAACACCGCGCCAATGATAAAGTGTGCAAAACGCTGCGATGCGCAAAACGGCGCGAGTGATAAACTGCGCAAAACGGTGCGATGCGCAACACGCCGCGAGTGAAAAACTGCTCCAAACCGTGCGATGTGCAAAACGGCGCGAGTGATAAACTGCGCAAAACGGTGCGATGCGCAAAACGGCGCGAGTGAAAAACTGCCCCAAACCGTGCGATGTGCAAAACGGCGTGAGTGATAAACTGCGCAAAATCGTGCGTTGCGCAAAACGGCGCGATTGATAAACTACGCAAAACGGTGCGATGCGCAAAACGGCGCGAGTGATAAACTGCGCAAAATGGCCCGAGTGATAAACCGCGCAAAACGGTGCGATGCGCAAAACGGCGCGATTGATAAACTGCGCAAAACCGTGCGATGCGCAAAACGGCGCGATTGATAAACTGGGCAAAACCGTGCCATGCGCAAAACGGCGCGAGGGATAAACTGCGCAAAACCGTGCGATGCGCAAAACGGTGCGAGTGATAAACTACGTAAAACGGTGCGATGCGCAAAACCGCGCGAGTGATAAACTGTGCAAAACGGTGCGATGCGCAAAACGGCGCGAGTGAAAAACTGCGTAAAACCCTGCGATGCACAAATCAGCGCGAGTGATAAACTGCGCAAAACAGTGTGATGCGCAAAACGGCGGGAGTGATAAACTGCGCAAAACGATGCGATGCGCAAAAGGGCGCGAGTGATAAACTGCGCAAAACGGTGCGATGCACAAAACGGCGCTATTGATAAACTTCGCAAAACCGTGCGATGCGCAAAACGGCGTGAGTGATACACGGCGCAAAACCGTGCGATGCGCAAAACGGCGCGAGTCATAAACTGCGAAAAACAGTGCGATGCACAAAACGGCGCGAGTCATAAACTGCAAAAAAAACGTTGTGATGCGCAAAACTGCGCGAGTGATAAACTGGGCAAAACGGTGCAACGCGCAAAATGGCTCGAGAGATAAAATGCGCAAAATCGTACGATGCGCAAAACGGCGCGATTGATAAACTGAGCGAAACTGTGCGATGCGCAAAACGGCGCGAGGGATAAACTGGGCAAAATGGTGCGATGCGCAAAACGGTGCGAGTGGTAAACTGTGTAAAACCGTGCGATGCGCAAAACGGCGCGATTGATAAACTGCGGAAAATTGTGCGATGCGCAAAACTGCGCGAGAGATAAACTGCGCAAAACCGTGCGATGCGCAAAACGGCGCGATTGATAAACTGAGCAAAACTGTGCGATGCACAAAACGGCGCGAGTGATAAACTGCGGAAAACGGTGCGATGCGCAAAACGGCTCGAGTGGTAAACTGCGCAAAATCGTGCGATGCGCAAAACGGCGCGAGTGATAAACTGCGCAAAACAGTGTTAAACTGCGCAAAACCGCGCGATGCGCAAAACGGCTCGATTGATAAACTGCGCAAAACGGTCCGATGCGCAAAACCCCGCAGGTGATAAACTGCGCAAAACGGTGCGATGCGCGAAAAGGCGCGAGTGATAAAGTGCGCAAAACGGTGCGATGCGCAAAACGGCACGAGTGATAAACTGCGCAAAACGGTGCGATGCGCAAAACGGCGCGAGTGGTAAACTGCACAAAACCCTGCGATGCGCAAAACGGCGCGAGTGATAAATTGCGTAAAACCGTGCGATGCGCAAAACGGCGCGATTGATAAACTGCGCAAAATAGTGCGATGAGCAAAACGGAGCAAGAGATAAACTGCGCAAAACGGTGCGATGCGCAACACCGCGCTAGTGATAAAGTGCGCAAAACGCTGCGACGCGCAAAACGGCGCGAGTGATAAACTGCGCAAAACGGTGCGATGCGCAACACGCCGCGAGTGACAAACTGCGCAAAACGGTGCGATGCGCAAAACGCCGTGATTGATAAATTGCGCAAAATCGTGCGATGCGCAAAACGGCGCGAGTGATAAACTGTGCAAAACGGTGCGATGCGCAAAACGGCGAGAGTCATAAACTGCGCAGAACGGTGCGACGCGCAAAACCGCGTGAGTGATAAACTGTGCAAAACAGTGCGATGCGCAAAACGGCGCGAGTGATAAACTGCGCAAAATCGTGCGATGCGCAAAACGGCGCGATTGATAAACTGTGCAAAACGGCGCGAGTGATAAACTGCGCAAAACGGTGCGATGCGTAAAACGGCGCGAGTGAAAAACTTCTCCAAACCGTGCGATGCGCAAAACGGCGCGAGTGATAAACTGCGCAAAATCGTGCGTTGCGCAAAACGGCGCGATTGATAAACTACGCAAAACGGTGCGATGCGCAAAACGGCGTGAGTGAGAAACTGCGCAAAACGGCCCGAGTGATAAACTGCACAAAATCATGCAATGCGCAAAACAGCGCGATTGATAAACTGCGCAAAACCGTGCGATACGCAAAACGGCGCGATTGATAAACTGCACAAAACCGTGTGATGCGCAAAACGGCGCGAGTCATAAACTGCGCAGAACGGTGCGATGCGCAAAACCGCGCGAGTGATAAACTGTGTAAAACGGTGCAATGCGTAAAACGGCGCGAGTGAAAAACTGCGTAAAACCGTGCGATTGATAAATTGCGTAAAACCGTGCGATGCGCAAAACGGCGCGATTGATAAACTGCGCAAAATAGTGCGATGAGCAAAACGGAGCAAGTGATAAACTGCGCAAGACGGTGCGATGCGCAACACCGCGCTAGTGATAAAGTGCGCAAAACGCTGCGATGCGTAAAACGGCGCGAGTGATAAACTGCGCAAGACGGTGCGATGCGCAACCCGCCGCGAGTGAGAAACTGCGCAAAACCGTGCGATGCGCAAAACGGCGCAATTGATAAACTGCGTAAAACCGTGCGATGCGCAAAACGGCGCGAGTGATAAACTACGCAAAACCGTGCGATGCGCAAAACGGCGCGACTGATAAACTACGCAAAACGATGCGATGCGCAAAACGGTGCGAGTGATAAAGTGCGCAAAACGGTGCGATGCGCAAAACGGCGCGAGTGATAAACTGCGCAAAATCGTGCGATGCGCAAAACGGCGCGAGTGATAAATTTCGCAAAATCGTGCGTTGCGCAAAACGGCGCGATTGATAAACTGCGCAAAACGGTGCGATGCGCAAAACAGCGCGAGTGATAAACTGCGCAAAACGGCCCGAGGGATAAACTGCGCAAAATCGTGCGATGCGCAAAACGGCGCGATTGATAAACTGCGCAAAACCGTGCGATGCGCAAAACGGCGCGAGTGATAAACTGCGCAAAACGGCGCGAGTCATAAACTGCGCAGAACGGTGCGATGCGCAAAATCGCGGGAGTGCTAAATTGTGCAAAACGGTGCGATGCGCAAAACAGCGCGAGTGAAAAACAGCGTAAAACCGTGCGATGCGCAAAACGGCGCGAGTGATAAACTGCGCAAAACCGTGCGATGCGCAAAACGGCGCGAGTGATAAACTGTGCAGAATGGAGCGATGCGCAAAACGGCGCGAGTGAAAAACTGCGCAAAACCGTGCGATGCGCAAAACGGCGCCATTGATAAATTGCGTAAAACGGTGCGATGCACAAAACGGCGCAGCTGATAAACTGCGCAAAACGGTGCGATGCACAACACCGCGCGAGTGATAAAGTGTGCAAAACGCTGCGATGCGCAAAACGGCGCGAGTGATAAACTGCGCCAAACGGTGCGATGCGTAACACGCCGCCAGTGAGAAACTGCGCAAAACCGTGCGATGCGCAAAACGGCCCGATTGATAAACTGCGTAAAACCGTGCGATGCGCAAAACGGCGCGACTGATAAACTGCGCAAAACGGTGCGATGCGCAAAAGGGGGCGAGTGAAAAACTGCGCAAAACGGTGCGATGCGCAAAACGGCGCGAGTGATAAACTGCGCAAAAGCGTGCGATGCGCAAAACGGCGCGATTGATAAACTGCGCAAAACCGTGCGACGCGCAAAACGGCGCGAGTGATAAACTGCGCAAAACGGTGCGAGTGAAAAACTGCGCCAAACCGTGTGATGCGCAAAACGGCGCGAGTGATAAACTGCGCAAAATCGTGCGTTACGCAAAACGGCGCGATTGATAAACTGCGCAAAATGGTACGATGCGGAAAACGACGCGAGTGGTAAACTGCGCAAAACGGCGCGAGTGATAAACTGCGCAAAACCGTGCGATGCGCAAAACGGCGCGATTAATAAACTGCGCAAAACCGTGCGATGCGCAAAACGGCGCGAGTGATAAACTGTGCAAAACAGTGCGATGCGCAAAACGGCGCGAGTCATAAACTATGCAAAACGGTGCGATAAGCAAAATCGCGCGAGTGATAAACTGTGCAAAACGGTGCGATGCACAACACCGCGCGAGTGATAAAGTGTGCAAAACGCTGCGATGCGCAAAACGGCGCGAGTGATAAACTGCGCCAAACGGTGTGATGCGTAACACGCCGCGAGTGAGAAACTGCGCAAAACCGTGCGATGCGCAAAACGGCCCGATTGATAAACTGCGTAAAACCGTGCGATGCGCAAAACGGCGCGACTGATAAACTGCGCAAAACGGTGCGATGCGCAAAAGGGTGCGAGTGAAAAACTGCGCAAAACGGTGCGATGCGCAAAACGGCGCGAGTGATAAATTGCGCAAAAGCGTGCGATGCGCAAAACGGCGCGATTGATAAACTGCGCAAAACCGTGCGACGCGCAAAACGGCGCGAGTGATAAACTGCGCAAAACGGTGCGATGCGTAAAACGGCGCGAGTGAAAAACTGCGCCAAACCGTGCGATGCGCAAAACGGCGCGAGTGATAAACTGCGCAAAATCGTGCGTTACGCAAAACGGCGCGATTGATAAACTGCGCAAAATGGTACGATGCGGAAAACGGCGCGAGTGGTAAACTGCGCAAAACGGCGCGAGTGATAAACTGCGCAAAACCGTGCGATGCGCAAAACGGCGCGATTAATAAACTGCGCAAAACCGTGCGATGCGCAAAACGGCGCGAGTGATAAACTGTGCAAAACAGTGCGATGCGCAAAACGGCGCGAGTCATAAACTACGCAAAACGGTGCGATAAGCAAAATCGCGCGAGTGATAAACTGTGCAAAACGGTGCGATGCGCAAAACGGCGCGAGTGAAAAACTGCATAAAACCGTGCGATGCCCAAAACGGCGCGAGTGATAAACTGCGCAAAATCGTGCGATGCGCAAAACGGCGCGAGTGATAAACTGTGCAAAACGGTGCGATGCGCAAAACGGCGCGAGTGAAAAACTGCGCAGTGCCGTGCGATGCGCAAAACGGCGCCATTGATAAACTGCGTAAAACGGTACAATGCGCAAAACGGCGCGAGTGATAAACTGCGCAAAACGGTGCGATGCGCTAAACGGCGCGAGTGATAAACTGCACAAAATGGTGCGATGCGCAAAACGCCGCGAGTGATAAACTGCGCAAAATCGTGTGATGCGCAAAATGGCGCGATTGATAAACTGCGCAAAACAGTGCGATGCGCAAAACGGCGCGAGTGATAAACTGCGCAAAACGGTGCGATGCGCAAAATGGCGCGAGTGGTAAACTGCACAAAACGGTGCTATGCGCAAAACAGTGCGAGTAATAAATTGCGTAAAACCGTGCGATGCGCAAAACTGCGCGATTGATAAACTGCGCAAAATAGTGCGATGAGCAAAACGGAGCAAGTGATAAACTGCGCAAAACGGTGCGATGCGCAACACCGCGCCAGTGATAAAGTGTGCAAAACGCTGCGATGCGCAAAATGGCGCGAGTGATAAACTGCGCAAAACGGTGCGATGCGCAACACGCCGCGAGTGAGAAACTGCGCAAAACCGTGCGATGCGCAAAACGGCGCGATTGATAAACTGCGGAAAACCGTGCGATGCGGAAAACGGCGCGAGTGATAAACTGCGCAAAACCGTGCGATGCGCAAAACGGCGCGAGTGATAAACTGCGCAAAACCGTGCGATGCGCAAAACGGCGCGAGTCATAAACTACGCAAAACGGTGCGATGCGCAAAACCGCGCGTGTGATAAACTGTGCAGAACGGTCCGATGCGCAAAACAGCGCGAGTGAAAAACTGCAGAAAACCGTGCGATGCACAAAAGGGCACCAGTGATAAACTGCGCAAAACAGTGCGATGCGCAAAATGGCACGAGTGATAAACTGCGCAAAATGGTGCGATGCGCAAAACGGCGCGTGTGATAAACTGCGCAAAACGGTGCAAAGCGCAAAACGGCGCGAGTGATAAACTACGGAAAACGGTGCGATGCGAAAAACGGCGCGAGTGGTAAACTGCGCAAAACCGTGCGATGCGCAAAACGGCGCGAGTGATAACTGCGCAAAACGATGCGATGCGCAAAACGACGCGAGTGAAAAACTGCTCCAAACCGTGCGATGCGCAAAACGGCGAGAGTGATAAACTGCGCAAAATCGTGCGTTGCGCGAAACGGCGAGATTGATAAACTGCGTAAAACCGTGCGATGCGTAAAACGGCGCGAGTGATAAACTGCGCAAAATCGTGCGTTGCGCAAAACGGCGCGATTGATAAACTACGCAAAACGGTGCGATGCGCAAAACGGCGCGAGTGATAAACTGCGCAAAATCGTGCAATGCGCAAAACGGCGCGATTGACAAACTGCGCAAAACTGTGCGACGCGCAAAACGGCGCGAGTGATAAACTGCGCAAAACCGTGCGATGCGCAAAACGGCGCGAGTCATAAACTACGCAAAACGGTGCGATGCGCAAAACTGCGCGATTGATAAACTGCGCAAAATAGTGCGATGAGCAAAACGGAGCAAGTGATAAACTGCGCAAAACGGTGCGATGCGCAACACCGCGCCAGTGATAAAGTGTGCAGAAGGCTGCGATGCGCAAAACGGCGCGAGTGATAAACTGCGCAAAATGGTGTGATGCGCAACACGCCGCGAGTGAGAAACTGCGCAAAACCGTGCGATGCGCAAAACGGCGCGATTGATAAATTATGGAAAACCGTGCGATGCGCAAAACGGCGCGAGTGATAAACTGCGCAAAACCGTGCGATGTGCAAAACGGCGCGACTGATAAACTACGCAAAACGGTGCGCTGCGCAAAACGGTGCAAGTGATAAACTGCGTAAAATCGTGCGATGCGCAAAACGGCGCGAGTGATAAACTGCGCAAAACGGTGCGATGCGCAAAACGGCGCGAGTGAAAAACTGCTCCAAACCGTGCGATGTGCAAAACGGCGTGAGTGATAAACTGCGCAAAATCGTGCGTTGCACAAAACGGCGTGATTGATAAACTACGAAAAATGGTGCGATGCGCAAAACGGCGCGAGTGATAAACTGCGCAAAACCGTGCGATGCGCAAAACGGCGCGATTGATAAACTGGGCAAAACCGTGCGATGCGCAAAACGGCGCGAGTGATAAACTGCGCAAAACCGTGCGATGCGCAAAACGGCGCGAGTCATAAATTACGCAAAACGGTGCGATGCGCAAAACCGCGCGAGTGATAAACTGTGCAAAACGGTGCGATGCGCAAAACGGCGCGAGTGAAAAACTGCGTGAAACCCTGCGATGCACAAAACGGCGCGAGTGATAAACTGTGCAAAATCGTGCGTTGCGCAAAACGGCGCGATTGATAAACTACGTATAACGGTGTGATGCGCAAAACGGTGCGAGTGATAAACTGCGCAAAATCGTGCGATGTGCAAAACGGCGCGAGTGATAAACTGCGCAAAACGGTGCGATGCGTAAAACGGCGCGAGTGAAAAACTGCGCCAAACCCTGCGATGCGCAAAACGGCGCGAGTGATAAACTGCCCAAAATCGTGCGTTGCGCGGCGCGATTGATAAACTGCGCAAAACGGTGCCATGCGCAAAACGGCGCGAGTGATAAACTGCGCAAAACGGCGCGAGTGATAAACTACGCAAAACCGTGCGATGCGCAAAACGACGCGATTGATAAACTGCGCAAAACCGTGCGATGCGCAAAACGGCGCGAGTGATAAACTGTGCAAAACAGTGCGATGCGCAAAACGGCGCGAGTCATAAACTACGCAAAACGGTGCGATGCGCAAAACCGCGCGAGTGATAAACTGTGCAAAACGGTGCGATGCGCAAAACGGCGCGAGTGAAAAACTGCGTAAAACCGTGCGATGCACAAAACGGCGAGAGGGATAAACTGCGCAAAACCGTGCGATGCGCAAAACGGCGCGAGTTTAAACTGTGCAAAACGGTGCGATGCGTAAAACGGCGCGAGTGAAAAACTGCGCAATGCCGTGCGATACGCAAAACGGCGCCATTGATAAACTGCGTAAAACGGTGCGATGCGCAAAACGGCGCGAGTGATAAACTACGCAAAACGGTGCGATGCGCTAAACGGCGCGAGTGATAAACTGCACAAAATGGTGCGATGCGCAAAACGCCGCGAGTGATAAACTGCGCAAAATCGTGTGATGCGCAAAACGGCGCGATTGATAACTTGCGCAAAACAGTGCGATGCGCAAAAGGGCACCAGTGATAAACTGCGCTAAGCGGCGCGAGTGGTAAACTGTACAAAACCGTGCGATGCGCAAAACGGTGCGAGTAATAAATTGCGTAAAACCGTGCGATGCGCAAAACTGCGCGATTGATAAACTGTGCAAAATAGTGCGATGAGCAAAACGGAGGAAGTCATAAACTGCGCAAAACGGTGCGATGCGCAACACCGCGCCAATGATAAAGTGTGCAAAACGCTGCGATGCGCAAAACGGCGCGAGTGATAAACTGCGCAAAACGGTGCGATGCGCAACACGCCGCGAGTGAAAAACTGCTCCAAACCGTGCGATGTGCAAAACGGCGCGAGTGATAAACTGCGCAAAACGGTGCGATGCGCAAAACGGCGCGAGTGAAAAACTACCCCAAACCGTGCGATGTGCAAAACGGCGTGAGTGATAAACTGCGCAAAATCGTGCGTTGCGCAAAACGGCGCGATTGATAAACTACGCAAAACGGTGCGATGCGCAAAACGGCGCGAGTGATAAACTGCGCAAAATGGCCCGAGTGATAAACCGCGCAAAACGGTGCGATGCGCAAAACGGCGCGATTGATAAACTGCGCAAAACCGTGCGATGCGCAAAACGGCGCGATTGATAAACTGGGCAAAATCGTGCAATGCGCAAAACGGCGCGAGTGATAAACTGCGCAAAACCGTGCGATGCGCAAAACGGCGCGAGTGATAAACTACGTAAAACGGTGCGATGCGCAAAACCGCGCGAGTGATAAACTGTGCAAAACGGTGCGATGCGCAAAACGGCGCGAGTGAAAAACTGCGTAAAACCCTGCGATGCACAAATCAGCGCGAGTGATAAACTGCGCAAAACAGTGTGATGCGCAAAACGGCGGGAGTGATAAACTGCGCAAAACGATGCGATGCGCAAAAGGGCGCGAGTGATAAACTGCGCAAAACGGTGCGATGCACAAAACGGCGCTATTGATAAACTTCGCAAAACCGTGCGATGCGCAAAACGGCGTGAGTGATACACGGCGCAAAACCGTGCGATGCGCAAAACGGCGCGAGTCATAAACTGCGAAAAACAGTGCGATGCACAAAACGGCGCGAGTCATAAACTGCAAAAAAAACGGTGTGATGCGCAAAACTGCGCGAGTGATAAACTGGGCAAAACGGTGCAACGCGCAAAACGGCTCGAGAGATAAAATGCGCAAAATCGTACGATGCGCAAAACGGCGCGATTGATAAACTGAGCGAAACTGTGCGATGCGCAAAACGGCGCGAGGGATAAACTGGGCAAAATGGTGCGATGCGCAAAACGGTGCGAGTGGTAAACTGTGCAAAACCGTGCGATGCGCAAAACGGCGCGATTGATAAACTGCGCAAAATTGTGCGATGCGCAAAACTGCGCGAGAGATAAACTGCGCAAAACCGTGCGATGCGCAAAACGGCGCGATTGATAAACTGAGCAAAACTGTGCGATGCACAAAACGGCGCGAGTGATAAACTGCGGAAAACGGTGCGATGCGCAAAACGGCTCGAGTGGTAAACTGCGCAAAATCGTGCGATGCGCAAAACGGCGCGAGTGATAAACTGCGCAAAACAGTGCGATGCACAAAACCGCGCGAGTGTTAAACTGCGCAAAACCGCGCGATGCGCAAAACGGCTCGATTGATAAACTGCGCAAAACGGTCCGATGCGCAAAACCCCGCAGGTGATAAACTGCGCAAAACGGTGCGATGCGCGAAAAGGCGCGAGTGATAAAGTGCGCAAAACGGTGCGATGCGCAAAACGGCACGAGTGATAAACTGCGCAAAACGGTGCGATGCGCAAAACGGCGCGAGTGGTAAACTGCACAAAACCCTGCGATGCGCAAAACGGCGCGAGTGATAAATTGCGTAAAACCGTGCGATGCGCAAAACGGCGCGATTGATAAACTGCGCAAAATAGTGCGATGAGCAAAACGGAGCAAGAGATAAACTACGCAAAACGGTGCGATGCGCAACACCGCGCTAGTGATAAAGTGCGCAAAACGCTGCGACGCGCAAAACGGCGCAAGTGATAAACTGCGCAAAACGGTGCGATGCGCAACACGCCGCGAGTGACAAATTGTGCAAAACGGTGCGATGCGCAAAACGCCGTGATTGATAAATTGCGCAAAATTGTACGATGCGCAAAACGGCGCGAGTGATAAACTGTGCAAAACGGTGCGATGCGCAAAACGGCGAGAGTCATAAACTGCGCAGAACGGTGCGACGCGCAAAACCGCGTGAGTGATAAACTGTGCAAAACAGTGCGATGCGCAAAACGGCGCGAGTGATAAACTGCGCAAAATCGTGCGATGCGCAAAACGGCGCGATTGATAAACTGTGCAAAACGGCGCGAGTGATAAACTGCGCAAAACGGTGCGATGCGTAAAACGGCGCGAGTGAAAAACTTCTCCAAACCGTGCGATGCGCAAAACGGCGCGAGTGATAAACTGCGCAAAATCGTGCGTTGCGCAAAACGGCGCGATTGATAAACTACGCAAAACGGTGCGATGCGCAAAACGGCGTGAGTGAGAAACTGCGCAAAACGGCCCGAGTGATAAACTGCACAAAATCATGCAATGCGCAAAACAGCGCGATTGATAAACTGCGCAAAACCGTGCGATACGCAAAACGGCGCGATTGATAAACTGCACAAAACCGTGCGATGCGCAAAACGGCGCGAGTCATAAACTGCGCAGAACGGTGCGATGCGCAAAACCGCGCGAGTGATAAACTGTGTAAAACGGTACAATGCGTAAAACGGCGCGAGTGAAAAACTGCGTAAAACCGTGCGATTGATAAATTGCGTAAAACCGTGCGATGCGCAAAACGGCGCGATTGATAAACTGCGCAAAATAGTGCGATGAGCAAAACGGAGCAAGTGATAAACTGCGCAAGACGGTGCGATGCGCAACACCGCGCTAGTGATAAAGTGCGCAAAACGCTGCGACGCGTAAAACGGCGCGAGTGATAAACTGCGCAAGACGGTGCGATGCGCAACCCGCCGCGAGTGAGAAACTGCGCAAAACCGTGCGATGCGTAAAACGGCGCAATTGATAAACTGCGTAAAACCGTTCGATGCGCAAAACGGCGCGAGTGATAAACTACGCAAAACCGTGCGATGCGCAAAACGGCGCGACTGATAAACTACGCAAAACGATGCGATGCGCAAAACGGTGCGAGTGATAATGTGCGCAAAACGGTGCGATGCGTAAAACGGCGCGAGTGATAAACTGCGCAAAATCGTGCGATGCGCAAAACGGCGCGAGTGATAAATTTCGCAAAATCGTGCGATGCGTAAAACGGCGCGAGTGAAAAATTGCGTAAAATCGTGCGATGCGCAAAACGGCGCGAGTGATAAACTGCGCAAAACCGTGCGATGCGCAAAACGGCGCCATTGATAAACTGCGTAAAACGGTGCGATGCGCAAAACGGCGCGATTGATAAACTGTGCAAAATGGTGCGATGCGTAACACCGCGCGAGTGAGAAAGTGCGCAAAACGCTGCGATGCGCAAAACGGCGCGAGTGATAAACTGCGCAAAACCGTGCGATGCGCAAAAGGACGCGAGTGATAAACTGCGCAAAACGGTGCGATGCGTTAAACGGCGCGAGTGAAAAACTGCGCCAAACCGTGCGATGCGCAAAACGGCGCGAGTGATAAACTGCGCAAAATCGTGCGTTGCGCAAAACGGCGCGATTGAGAAAGTGCGCAAAACGCTGCGATGCGCAAAACGGCAGGAGTGATAAACGGCGCAAAACCGTGCGATGCGCAAAAGGACGCGAGTGATAAACTGTGCAAAACGGTGCGATGCGTAAAACGGCGCGAGTGAAAAACTGCGCCAAACCGTGCGATGCGCAAAACGGCGCGAGTGATAAACTGCGCAAAATGCGTTGCGCAAAACGACGCGATTGATAAACTGCGCAAAACGGTGCGATGCACAAAACGGCGCGAGTGGTAAACTGCGCAAAACCGTGCGATGCGCAAAATGGCGCGAGTGATAACTGCGCAAAACGATGCGATGCGCAAAACGACGCGAGTGAAAAACTGCTCCAAACCGTGCGATGCGCAAAACGGCGCGAGTGAGAAACTGCGCAAAATCGTGCGTTGCGTAAAACGGCGCGATTGATAAACTACGCAAAACGGTGCGATGCGCGAAACGGCGCGAGTGATAAACTGCACAAAACCGTGCGATGCGCAAAACGGCGCCAGTCATAAACTGCACAGAACGGTGCGATGCGCAGAACCGCGTGAGTGATAAACTGTGCAAAACGGTGCGATGCGCAAAACGGCGCGAGTGAAAAACTGCGAAAAATCGTGCGATGCGCAAAACGGCGCGAGTGATAAACTGCGCAAAACCGTGCGATGCGCAAAACGGCGCGAGTGAAAAATTGTGCAAAACCGTGCGATGCGCAAAACGGCGCCATTGATAAACTGCGTAAAACGGTGCGATGCGCAAAACGACGCGATTGATAAACTGTGCAAAATGGTGCGATGCGTTACACCGCGCGAGTGAGAAAGTGCGCAAAACGCTGCGATGCGCAAAACGGCGCGAGTGATAAACTGCGCAAAACCGTGTGATGCGCAGAAGGACGCGAGTGATAAACTGCGCAAAACGGTGCGATGCGTTAAACGGCGCGAGTGATAAACTGCGGAAAACGGTGCGATGCGAAAAACGGCGCGAGTTGTAAACTGCGCAAAACCGTGCGATGCGCAAAACGGCGCGAGTGATAACTGCGCAAAACGATGCGATGCGCAAAACGACGCGAGTGAAAAACTGCTCCAAACCGTGCGATGCGCAAAACGGCGAGAGTGATAAACTGTGCAAAATCGTGCGTTGCGCGAAACGGCGAGATTGATAAACTGCGTAAAACCGTGCGATGCGTAAAACGGCGCGAGTGATAAACTGCACAAAACCGTGCGATGCGCAAAACGACGCCAGTCATAAACTGCGCAGAACGGTGCGATGCGCAAAACCGCGTGAGTGATAAACTGTGCAAAACGGTGCGATGCGCAAAACGGCGCGAGTGAAAAATTGCGTAAAATCGTGCGATGCGCAAAACGGCGCGAGTGATAAACTGCGCAAAACCGTGCGATGCGCAAAACGGCGCCATTGATAAACTGCGTAAAACGGTGCGATGCGCAAAACGGCGCGATTGATAAACTGTGCAAAATGGTGCGATGCGTAACACCGCGCGAGTGAGAAAGTGCGCAAAACGCTGCGATGCGCAAAACGGCGCGAGTGATAAACTGCGCAAAACCGTGCGATGCGCAAAAGGACGCGAGTGATAAACTGCGCAAAACGGTGCGATGCGTTAAACGGCGCGAGTGAAAAACTGCGCCAAACCGTGCGATGCGCAAAACGGCGCGAGTGATAAACTGCGCAAAATCGTGCGTTGCGCAAAACGGCGCGATTGAGAAAGTGCGCAAAACGCTGCGATGCGCAAAACGGCGCGAGTGATAAACGGCGCAAAACCGTGCGATGCGCAAAAGGACGCGAGTGATAAACTGTGCAAAACGGTGCGATGCGTAAAACGGCGCGAGTGAAAAACTGCGCCAAACCGTGCGATGCGCAAAACGGCGCGAGTGATAAACTGCGCAAAATCGTGCGTTGCGCAAAACGACGCGATTGATAAACTGCGCAAAACGGTGTGATGCACAAAACGGCGCGAGTGGTAAACTGCGCAAAACCGTGCGATGCGCAAAATGGCGCGAGTGATAACTGCGCAAAACGATGCGATGCGCAAAACGACGCGAGTGAAAAACTGCTCCAAACCGTGCGATGCGCAAAACGGCGCGAGTGATAAACTGCGCAAAATCGTGCGTTGCGCAAAACGGCGCGATTGATAAACTACGCAAAACGGTGCGATGCGCGAAACGGCGCGAGTGATAAACTGCACAAAACCGTGAGATGCGCAAAACGGCGCCAGTCATAAACTGCACAGAACGGTGCGATGCGCAGAACCGCGTGAGTGATAAACTGTGCAAAACGGTGCGATGCGCAAAACGGCGCGAGTGAAAAACTGCGAAAAATCGTGCGATGCGCAAAACGGCGCGAGTGATAAACTGCGCAAAACCGTGCGATGCGCAAAACGGCGCGAGTGAAAAATTATGCAAAACCGTGCGATGCGCAAAACGGCGCCATTGATAAACTGCGTAAAACGGTGCGATGCGCAAAACGACGCGATTGATAAACTGTGCAAAATGGTGCGATGCGTAACACCGCGCGAGTGAGAAAGTGCGCAAAACGCTGCGATGCGCAAAACGGCGCGAGTGATAAACTGCGCAAAACCGTGCGATGCGCAGAAGGACGCGAGTGATAAACTGCGCAAAACGGTGCGATGCGTTAAACGGCGCGAGTGAAAAACTGCGCCAAACCGTGCGATGCGCAAAACGGCGCGACTGATAAACTGCGCAAAATCGTGCGTTGCGCAAAACGGCGCGATTGATAAACTGCGCAAAACGGTGCGATGCGCAAAACGGCGTGAGTGATAAACTGCGCAAAATCGTGCGATGCGCAAAACGGCGCGATTGATAAACTGCGCAAAATCGTGCGATGCGCAAAACGGCGCGAGTGATAAACTGCGCAAAACCGTGCGTTGCGCAAAACGGCGCGATTGATAAACTGCGCAAAACGGTGCGATGCGCAAAACGGCGAGAGTGATAACTGCGCAAAACGATGCGATGCGCAAAACGACGCGAGTGAAAAACTGCTCCAAACCGTGCGATGCGTAAAACGGCGCGAGTGATAAACTGCACAAAACCGTGCGATGCGCAAAACGGCGCGAGTGGTAAACTGCGCAAAACCGTGCGATGCGCAAAATGGCGCGAGTGATAACTGCGCAAAACGATGCGATGCGCAAAACGACGCGAGTGAAAAACTGCTCCAAACCGTGCGATGCGCAGAACGGCGCGAGTGATAAACTGCGCAAAATCGTGCGTTGCGCAAAACGGCGCGATTGATAAACTACGCAAAACGGTGCGATGCGCAAAACGGCGCGAGTGATAAACTGCGCAAAATCGTGCGATGCGCGAAACGGCGCGAGTGATAAACTGCATAAATCCGTGCGATGCGCAAAACGGCGCCAGTCATAAACTGCGCAGAACGGTGCGATGCGCAGAACCGCGTGAGTGATAAACTGTGCAAAACGGTGCGATGCGCAAAACGGCGCGAGTGGAAAACTGCGAAAAATCGTGCGATGCGCAAAACGGCGCGAGTGATAAACTGCGCAAAACCGTGCGATGCGCAAAACGGCGCGAGTGAAAAACTGTGCAAAACCGTGCGATGCGCAAAACGGCGCCATTGATAAACTGCGTAAAACGGTGCGATGCGCAAAACGACGCGATTGATAAACTGTGCAAAATGGTGCGATGCGTAACACCGCGCGAGTGAGAAAGTGCGCAAAACGCTGCGATGCGCAAAACGGCGCGAGTGATAAACTGCGCAAAACCGTGCGATGCGCAGAAGGACGCGAGTGATAAACTGCGCAAAACGGTGCGATGCGTTAAACGGCGCGAGTGAAAAACTGCGCCAAACCGTGCGATGCGCAAAACGGAGCGAGTGATAAACTGCGCAAAATCGTGCGTTGCGCAAAACGGCGCGATTGATAAACTGCGCAAAACGGTGCGATGCGCAAAACGGCGTGAGTGATAAACTGCGCAAAATCGTGCGATGCGCAAAACGGCGCGATTGATAAACTGCGTAAAATCGTGCGATGCGCAAAACGGCGCGAGTGATAAACTGCGCAAAACCGTGCGTTGCGCAAAACGGCGCGATTGATAAACTGCGCAAAACGGTGCGATGCGCAAAACGGCGAGAGTGATAAACTGCGCAAAATCGTGTGTTGCGCGAAACGGCGAGATTGATAAACTGCGTAAAACCGTGCGATGCGTAAAACGGCGCGAGTGATAAACTGCACAATACCGTGCGATGCGCAAAACGACGCCAGTCATAAACTGCGCAGAACGGTGCGATGCGCAAAACCGCGTGAGTGATAAACTGTGCAAAACGGTGCGATGCGCAAAACGGCGCGAGTGAAAAATTGCGTAAAATCGTGCGATGCGCAAAACGGCGCGAGTGATAAACTGCGCAAAACCGTGCGATGCGCAAAACGGCGCCATTGATAAACTGCGTAAAACGGTGCGATGCGCAAAACGGCGCGGTTGATAAACTGTGCAAAATGGTGCGATGCGTAACACCGCGCGAGTGAGAAAGTGCGCAAAACGCTGCGATGCGCAAAACGGCGCGAGTGATAAACTGCGCAAAACCGTGCGATGCGCAAAAGGACGCGAGTGATAAACTGCGCAAAACGGTGCGATGCGTTAAACGGCGCGAGTGAAAAACTGCGCCAAACCGTGCGATGCGCAAAACGGCGCGAGTGATAAACTGCGCAAAATCGTGCGTTGCGCAAAACGGCGCGATTGAGAAAGTGCGCAAAACGCTGCGATGCGCAAAACGCGCGAGTGATAAACTGCGCAAAACCGTGCGATGCGCAAAAGGACGCGAGTGATAAACTGTGCAAAACGGTGCGATGCGTAAAACGGCGCGAGTGAAAAACTGCGCCAAACCGTGCGATGCGCAAAACGGCGCGAGTGATAAACTGCGCAAAATCGTGCGTTGCGCAAAACGACGCGATTGATAAACTGCGCAAAACGGTGCGATGCGCAAAACGGCGCGAGTGGTAAACTGCGCAAAACCGTGCGATGCGCAAAATGGCGCGAGTGATAACTGCGCAAAACGATGCGATGCGCAAAACGACGCGAGTGAAAAACTGCTCCAAACCGTGCGATGCGCAAAACGGCGCGAGTGATAAACTGCGCAAAATCGTGCGTTGCGCAAAACGGCGCGATTGATAAACTACGCAAAACGGTGCGATGCGCAAAACGGCGCGAGTGATAAACTGCGCAAAATCGTGCGTTGCGCAAAACGGCGCGATTGATAAACTACGCAAAACGGTGCGATGCGCAAAACGGCGCGAGTGATAAACTGCGCAAAATCGTGCGATGCGCGAAACGGCGCGATTGATAAACTGCGCAAAATCGTGCGATGCGCGAAACGGCGCGAGTGATAAACTGCACAAAACCGTGCGATGCGCAAAACGGCGCCAGTCATAAACTGCGCAGAACGGTGCGATGCGCAGAACCGCGTGAGTGATAAACTGTGCAAAACGGTGCGATGCGCAAAACGGCGCGAGTGATAAACTGCGCAAAACCGTGCGATACGCAAAACGGCGCGAGTGAAAAACTGTGCAAAATCGTGCGATGCGCAAAACGGCGCCATTGATAAACTGCGTAAAACGGTGCGATGCGCAAAACGACGCGATTGATAAACTGTGCAAAATGGTGTGATGCGTAACACCGCGCGAGTGAGAAAGTGCGCAAAACGCTGCGATGCGCAAAACGGTGCGATGCGTTAAACGGCGCGAGTGAAAAACTGCGCCAAACCGTGCGATGCGCAAAACGGCGCGAGTGATAAACTGCGCAAAATCGTGCGTTGCGCAAAACGGCGCGATTGATAAACTGCGCAAAACCGTGCGATGCGCAAAACGGCGCGAGTGATAAACTGCGTAAAACCGTGCGTTGCGCAAAACGGCGAGATTGATAAACTGCGCAAAACGGTGCGATGCGCAAAACGGCGTGAGTGATAAACTGCGCAAAATCGTGCGATGCGCAAAACGGCGCGATTGATAAACTGCGCAAAACCGTACGATGCGCAAAACGGCGCGAGTGATAAACTGCGCAAAACCGTGCGATGCGCAAAACGGCGCGAGTCATAAACTACGCAAAACGGTGCGGTGCGCAAAACCGCGCGAGTGATAAACTGTCCAGAACGGTGCGCTGCGCAAAACGGCGCGAGTGAAAAACTGCGGAAAACCGTGCGATGCACAAAAGGGCACTAGTGATAAACTGCGCAAAACAGTGCGATGCGCAAAACGGCACGAGTGATAAACTGCGCAAAATGGTGCGATGCGCAAAACGACGCGTGTGATAAACTGCGCAAAACGGCGCGTGTGATAAACTGCGCAAAACGGCGCGATTGATAAACTGCGCAAAACGGTGCGAAGCACAAAACGGCGCGAGTGATAAACTGCAGAAAACGGTGCGATGCACAAAACGGCGCGAGTGGTAAACTGCGCAAAACCGTGCGATGCGCAAAACGGCGCGAGTGATAAACTGCGCAAAATGATGCGATGCGCAAAACGACGCGAGTGAAAAACTGCTCCAAACCGTGCGATGCGCAAAACGGCGCGAGTGATAAACTGTGCAAAATCGTGCGATGCGCAAAACGGCGCGAGTCATAAACTGCGCAGAACGCTGCGACGCGCAAAACCGCGTGAGTGATAAACTGTGCAAAACGGTGCGATGCGCAAAACGGCGCGAGTGATAAACTGCGCAAAACGGTGCGATGCGTAAAACGGCGCGAGTGAAAAACTGTGCCAAACCGTGCGATGCGCAAAACGGCGCGAGTGATAAACTTCACAAAATCGTGCGTTGCGCAAAACGGCGCGATTGATAAACTGCGCAAAACGGTGCGATGCGCAAAACGGCGCGAGTGATAAACTGCGCAAAATCGTGCGATGCGCAAAACGGCGCGATTGATAAACTGTGCAAAATCGTGCGATGCGTAAAACGGTGCGAGTGATAAACTGCGCAAAACCGTGCGATGCGCAAAACGGCGCGAGTGATAAACTGGGCAAAACCGTGCGATGCGTAAAACGGCGCGACTGATAAACTGCGCAAAACGGTGCGATGCGCAAAACGGCGCGAGTGATAAACTGCGTAAAACGGTGCGTTGCGCAAAACGGCGCGAGTGATAAACTGCGCAAAATCGTGCGATACGCAAAACCGCGCGATTGATAAACTGCGCAAAACCGTGCGATGCGCAAAACGGCGCGATTGATAAACTGCGCAAAACCGTGCGATGCGCAAAACGGCGCGAGTGATAAACTGCGCAAAACGATGCGATGCGCAAAACGGCGGGAGTGAAAAACTCCGCCAAACCGTGCGTTGCGGAAAACGGCGCGATTGATAAACTGCGCAAAACGGTGCGATGCGCAAAACGGCGCGAGTGATAAACTGCGTAAAACGGTGCGTTGCGCAAAACGGCGCGAGTGATAAACTGCGCAAAATCGTGCGATACGCAAAACAGCGCGATTGATAAACTGTGCAAAACCGTGCGATGCGTAAAACGGCGCGACTGATAAACTGCGCAAAACGGTGCGATGCGCAAAACGGCGCGAGTGATAAACTGCGTAAAACGGTGCGTTGCGCAAAACGGCGCGAGTGATAAACTGTGCAAAATGGTGCGATGCGTAACACCGCGCGAGTGAGAAAGTGCGCAAAACGCTGCGATGCGCAAAACGGCGCGAGTGATAAACTGCGCAAAACCGTGCGATGCGCAAAAGGACGCGAGTGATAAACTGCGCAAAACGGTGCGATGCGTTAAACGGCGCGAGTGAAAAACTGCGCCAAACCGTGCGATGCGCAAAACGGCGCGAGTGATAAACTGCGCAAAATCGTGCGTTGCGCAAAACGACGCGATTGAGAAAGTGCGCAAAACGCTGCGATGCGCAAAACGCGCGAGTGATAAACTGCGCAAAACCGTGCGATGCGCAAAAGGACGCGAGTGATAAACTGTGCAAAACGGTGCGATGCGTAAAACGGCGCGAGTGAAAAACTGCGCCAAACCGTGCGATGCGCAAAACGGCGCGAGTGATAAACTACGCAAAATCGTGCGTTGCGCAAAACGACGCGATTGATAAACTGCGCAAAACGGTGCGATGCGCAAAACGGCGCGAGTGGTAAACTGCGCAAAACCGTGCGATGCGCAAAATGGCGCGAGTGATAACTGCGCAAAACGATGCGATGCGCAAAACGACGCGAGTGAAAAACTGCTCCAAACCGTGCGATGCGCAAAACGGCGCGAGTGATAAACTGCGCAAAATCGTGCGTTGCGCAAAACGGCGCGATTGATAAACTACGCAAAACGGTGCGATGCGCAAAACGGCGCGAGTGATAAACTGCGCAAAATCGTGCGATGCGCGAAACGGCGCGATTGATAAACTGCGCAAAATCGTGCGATGCGCGAAACGGCGCGAGTGATAAACTGCACAAAACCGTGCGATGCGCAAAACGGCGCCAGTCATAAACTGCGCAGAACGGTGCGATGCGCAGAACCGCGTGAGTGATAAACTGTGCAAAACGGTGCGATGCGCAAAACGGCGCGAGTGATAAACTGCGCAAAACCGTGCGATGCGCAAAACGGCGCGAGTGAAAAACTGTGCAAAATCGTGCGATGCGCAAAACGGCGCCATTGATAAACTGCGTAAAACGGTGCGATGCGCAAAACGACGCGATTGATAAACTGTGCAAAATGGTGTGATGCGTAACACCGCGCGAGTGAGAAAGTGCGCAAAACGCTGCGATGCGCAAAACGGTGCGATGCGTTAAACGGCGCGAGTGAAAAACTGCGCCAAACCGTGCGATGCGCAAAACGGCGCGAGTGATAAACTGCGCAAAATCGTGCGTTGCGCAAAACGGCGCGATTGATAAACTGCGCAAAACGGTGCGATGCGCAAAACGGCGGGAGTGATAAACTGCGCAAAATCGTGCGATGCGCAAAACGGCGCGATTGATAAACTGCGCAAAACCGTGCGATGCGCAAAACGGCGCGAGTGATAAACTGCGTAAAACCGTGCGTTGCGCAAAACGGCGAGATTGATAAACTGCGCAAAACGGTGCGATGCGCAAAACGGCGTGAGTGATAAACTGCGCAAAATCGTGCGATACGCAAAACAGCGCGATTGATAAACTGTGCAAAACCGTGCGATGCGTAAAACGGCGCGACTGATAAACTGCGCAAAACGGTGCGATGCGCAAAACGGCGCGAGTGATAAACTGCGTAAAACGGTGCGTTGCGCAAAACGGCGCGAGTGATAAACTGTGCAAAATGGTGCGATGCGTAACACCGCGCGAGTGAGAAAGTGCGCAAAACGCTGCGATGCGCAAAACGGCGCGAGTGATAAACTGCGCAAAACCGTGCGATGCGCAAAAGGACGCGAGTGATAAACTGCGCAAAACGGTGCGATGCGTTAAACGGCGCGAGTGAAAAACTGCGCCAAACCGTGCGATGCGCAAAACGGCGCGAGTGATAAACTGCGCAAAATCGTGCGTTGCGCAAAACGGCGCGATTGAGAAAGTGCGCAAAACGCTGCGATGCGCAAAACGCGCGAGTGATAAACTGCGCAAAACCGTGCGATGCGCAAAAGGACGCGAGTGATAAACTGTGCAAAACGGTGCGATGCGTAAAACGGCGCGAGTGAAAAACTGCGCCAAACCGTGCGATGCGCAAAACGGCGCGAGTGATAAACTACGCAAAATCGTGCGTTGCGCAAAACGACGCGATTGATAAACTGCGCAAAACGGTGCGATGCGCAAAACGGCGCGAGTGGTAAACTGCGCAAAACCGTGCGATGCGCAAAATGGCGCGAGTGATAACTGCGCAAAACGATGCGATGCGCAAAACGACGCGAGTGAAAAACTGCTCCAAACCGTGCGATGCGCAAAACGGCGCGAGTGATAAACTGCGCAAAATCGTGCGTTGCGCAAAACGGCGCGATTGATAAACTACGCAAAACGGTGCGATGCGCAAAACGGCGCGAGTGATAAACTGCGCAAAATCGTGCGATGCGCGAAACGGCGCGATTGATAAACTGCGCAAAATCGTGCGATGCGCGAAACGGCGCGAGTGATAAACTGCACAAAACCGTGCGATGCGCAAAACGGCGCCAGTCATAAACTGCGCAGAACGGTGCGATGCGCAGAACCGCGTGAGTGATAAACTGTGCAAAACGGTGCGATGCGCAAAACGGCGCGAGTGATAAACTGCGCAAAACCGTGCGATGCGCAAAACGGCGCGAGTGAAAAACTGTGCAAAATCGTGCGATGCGCAAAACGGCGCCATTGATAAACTGCGTAAAACGGTGCGATGCGCAAAACGACGCGATTGATAAACTGTGCAAAATGGTGTGATGCGTAACACCGCGCGAGTGAGAAAGTGCGCAAAACGCTGCGATGCGCAAAACGGTGCGATGCGTTAAACGGCGCGAGTGAAAAACTGCGCCAAACCGTGCGATGCGCAAAACGGCGCGAGTGATAAACTGCGCAAAATCGTGCGTTGCGCAAAACGGCGCGATTGATAAACTGCGCAAAACGGTGCGATGCGCAAAACGGCGGGAGTGATAAACTGCGCAAAATCGTGCGATGCGCAAAACGGCGCGATTGATAAACTGCGCAAAACCGTGCGATGCGCAAAACGGCGCGAGTGATAAACTGCGTAAAACCGTGCGTTGCGCAAAACGGCGAGATTGATAAACTGCGCAAAACGGTGCGATGCGCAAAACGGCGTGAGTGATAAACTGCGCAAAATCGTGCGATGCGCAAAACGGCGCGATTGATAAACTGCGCAAAACCGTACGATGCGCAAAACGGCGCGAGTGATAAACTGCGCAAAACCGTGCGATGCGCAAAACGGCGCGAGTCATAAACTACGCAAAACGGTGCGGTGCGCAAAACCGCGCGAGTGATAAACTGTCCAGAACGGTGCGCTGCGCAAAACGGCGCGAGTGAAAAACTGCGGAAAACCGTGCGATGCACAAAAGGGCACTAGTGATAAACTGCGCAAAACAGTGCGATGCGCAAAACGGCACGAGTGATAAACTGCGCAAAATGGTGCGATGCGCAAAACGACGCGTGTGATAAACTGCGCAAAACGGCGCGTGTGATAAACTGCGCAAAACGGCGCGATTGATAAACTGCGCAAAACGGTGCGAAGCACAAAACGGCGCGAGTGATAAACTGCAGAAAACGGTGCGATGCACAAAACGGCGCGAGTGGTAAACTGCGCAAAACCGTGCGATGCGCAAAACGGCGCGAGTGATAAACTGCGCAAAATGATGCGAGTGAAAAACTGCTCCAAACCGTGCGATGCGCAAAACGGCGCGAGTGATAAACTGTGCAAAATCGTGCGATGCGCAAAACGGCGCGAGTCATAAACTGCGCAGAACGCTGCGACGCGCAAAACCGCGTGAGTGATAAACTGTGCAAAACAGTGCGATGCGCAAAACGGCGCGAGTGATAAACTGCGCAAAACGGTGCGATGCGTAAAACGGCGCGAGTGAAAAATGTGCCAAACCGTGCGATGCGCAAAACGGCGCGAGTGATAAACTTCACAAAATCGTGCGTTGCGCAAAACGGCGCGATTGATAAACTGCGCAAAACGGTGCGATGCGCAAAACGGCGCGAGTGATAAACTGCGCAAAATCGTGCGATGCGCAAAACGGCGCGATTGATAAACTGTGCAAAATCGTGCGATGCGCAAAACGGTGCGAGTGATAAACTGCGCAAAACCGTGCGATGCGCAAAACGGCGCGAGTGATAAACTGTGCAAAACCGTGCGATGCGTAAAACGGCGCGACTGATAAACTGCGCAAAACGGTGCGATGCGCAAAACGGCGCGAGTGATAAACTGCGTAAAACGGTGCGTTGCGCAAAACGGCGCGAGTGATAAACTGCGCAAAATCGTGCGATACGCAAAACAGCGCGATTGATAAACTGCGCAAAACCGTGCGATGCGCAAAACGGCGCGATTGATAAACTGCGCAAAACCGTGCGATGCGCAAAACGGCGCGAGTGATAAACTGCGCAAAACGATGCGATGCGCAAAACGGCGGGAGTGAAAAACTCCGCCAAACCGTGCGTTGCGGAAAACGGCGCGATTGATAAACTGCGCAAAACGGTGCGATGCGCAAAACGGCGCGAGTGATAAACTGCGTAAAACGGTGCGTTGCGCAAAACGGCGCGAGTGATAAACTGCGCAAAATCGTGCGATACGCAAAACAGCGCGATTGATAAACTGTGCAAAACCGTGCGATGCGTAAAACGGCGCGACTGATAAACTGCGCAAAACGGTGCGATGCGCAAAACGGCGCGAGTGATAAACTGCGTAAAACGGTGCGTTGCGCAAAACGGCGCGAGTGATAAACTGCGCAAAATCGTGCGATACGCAAAACAGCGCGATTGATAAACTGCGCAAAACCGTGCGATGCGCAAAACGGCGCGATTGATAAACTGCGCAAAACCGTGCGATGCGTAAAACGGCGCGAGTGATAAACTGCGCAAAACGATGCGATGCGCAAAACGGCGGGAGGGAAAAACTCCGCCAAACCGTGCGTTGCGGAAAACGGCGCGATTGATAAACTGCGCAAAACCGTGCGATGCGCAAAACGGCGCGAGTGATAAACTGCGCAAAACGGTGCGATGCGCAAAACGCGGGAATGAAAAACTGGGCCAAACCGTGCGATGCGCAAAACGGCGCGGGTGATAAACTGCGCAAAACCGTGCGTTGCGCAAAACGGCGCGATTGATAAATTGTGCAAAACCGTGCGATGCGATAAACGGCGCGAGTGATAAACTGCGCAAAACGGTGCGATGCGCAAAACGACGCGAGTGAAAAACTGCTCCAAACCGTGCGATGCGCAAAACGGCGCAAGTGATAAACTGCGCAAAATCGTGCGATGCGCAAAACGGCGCGATTGATAAACTACGCAAAACGGTGCGATGCGCAAAACGGCCCGAGTGATTAACTGCGCAAAACCGTGCGATGCGCAAAACGGCGCGAGTGATAAACTGTGCAAAACCGTGCGATGCGTAAAACGGCGCGAGTCATAAACTGCGCAAAACGGTGCGATGCGCAAGACCGCGTGAGTGATAAACTGTTCAAAACGGTGCGATGCGCAAAAGGGCGCGAGTGAAAAACTGCGAAAAACCGTGCGATGCGCAAAACGGCGCGAGTGATAAACTGCGCAAAACCGTGCGATGCGCAAAACGGCACGAGTGATAAATTGTGCAAAATGGTGCGATGCGCAAAACGGCGCGAGTGAAAAACTGTGCAAAACCGTGCAATGCACAAAACGGCGCCATTGATAAACTGCGTAAAACGGTGCGATCCGCAAAACGCTGCGATTGATAAACTGCGCAAAAGGTGCGATGCGCAACACCCCGCGAGTGATAAAGTGCCCAAAACGCTGCGATGCGCAAAATGACGCGAGTGATAAACTGCGCAAAACGGTGCGATGCGCAACACGCCGCGAGTGAGAAACTACGCAAAACCGTGCGATGCGCAAAATGGCACGATTGATAAACTGCGTAAAACCGTGCGAAGCGCAAAACGGCGCGAGTGATAAACTGCGCAAAATCGTGCGACGCGTAAAATGGCGCGACTGATAAACTGCGCAAAACGGTGCGATGCGCAAAACGGCGCGAGTGATAAACTGCGTAAAACGGTGCGATGCGTAAAACGGCGCGAGTGATAAACTGCGCAAAATCGTGCGATGCGCAAAACGGGGCGATTGATAAACTGCGCAAAACCGTGCGATGCGCAAAACGGCGCGAGTGATAAACTGCGCAAAACGGTGCGATGCGCAAAACGGCGGGAGTGAAAAACTGCGCCAAACCGTGCGATGCGCAAAACGGCGCGAGTGATAAACTGCGCAAAACCGTGCGTTGCGCAAAATGGCGCGATTGATAAACTGCGCAAAACGGTGCGATGCGCAAAACGACGCGAGTGTTAAACTGCGCAAAACTGTGCGATGCGCAAAACGGCGCGCGTGATAAACTGCGCAAAATCGTGCGATGCGCAAAACGGCGCGATTGATAAACTGTGCAAAACCGTGCGATGCGCAAAACGGCGCGAGTGATAAACTGCGTAAAACGGTGCGATGCGCAAAACGGCGGGAGTGAAAAATTGCGCCAAACCGTGCGATGCGCAAAACGGCGCGAGTGATAAACTGCGTAACACCGTGCATTGCACAAAACGGCGCGATTGATAAACTACGCAAAGCGGTGCGATGCGCAAAACGACGCGAGTGATAAACTGCGCAAAACTGTGCGATGCGCAAAACGGCGCGAGTGATCAACTGCGCAAAATCGTGCGATGCGCAGAACGGCGCGATTGATAAACTGCGCAAAACCGTGCGATGCGCAAAACGGCGCGAGTGGTAAACTGCGCAAAACCGTGCGATGCGCAAAACGGCACCATTGATAAATTGCGCAAAACAGTGCGATGCATAAAACGGCACCAGTGATAAACTGCGCAAAACAGTGCGATGCGCAAAACGGCACCAGTGATAAACAGCGCAAAATAGTGCGATGCGCAAAATAGCGCGTGTGATAAACTGCGCAAAACGGTGCCATCCGCAAAACGGCGCGAGTGATAAACTGCGCAGAACGGTGCCATGCGCAAAACGGCGCGATTGATAAACTGCGTAAAACCGTGCGATGCGTAAAACGGCGCGAGTGATAAACTGCTTAAAACCGTGCGATGTGCAAAACGGCGCTACTGATAAACTGCGCAAAACGGTGCGATGCGCAAAACGGCACGAGTGATAAAGTGCGCAAAACGGTGCGATGCGCAAAACGGCGCGAGTGATAAACTGCGCAAAACCGTGCGATGCGCAAAACGGCGCGAGTGAAAAACTGCTCCAAACCGTGCGATGCGCAAAACGGCGCGAGTGATAAACTGTGCAAAATCGTGCGATGCGCAAAACGGCGCGAGTCATAAACTGCGCAGAACGCTGCGACGCGCAAAACCGCGTGAGTGATAAACTGTGCAAAACGGTGCGATGCGCAAAACGGCGCGAGTGATAAACTGCGCAAAACGGTGCGATGCGTAAAACGGCGAGAGTGAAAAACTGTGCCAAACCGTGCGATGCGCAAAACGGCGCGAGTGATAAACTTCACAAAATCGTGCGTTGCGCAAAACGGCGCGATTGATAAACTGCGCAAAACGGTGCGATGCGCAAAACGGCGCGAGTGATAAACTGCGCAAAATCGTGCGATGCGCAAAACGGCGCGATTGATAAACTGCGCAAAATCGTGCGATGCGCAAAACGGTGCGAGTGATAAACTGCGCAAAACCGTGCGATGCGCAAAACGGCGCGAGTGATAAACTGCGCGAAATCGTGCGACGCGTAAAACGGCGCGACTGATAAACGGCGCCAAACGGTGCGATGCGCAAAACGGCGCGAGTGATAAACTGCGTAAAACGGTGCGATGCGCAAAACGGCGCGAGTGATAAACTGCGCAAAATCGTGCGATGCGCAAAACGGCGCGATTGATAAACTGCGCAAAACCGTGCGATGCGCAAAACGGCCCGATTGATAAACTGCGCAAAACCGTGCGATGCGCAAAACGGCGCGAGTGATAAACTACGCAAAACCGTGCGATGCGCAAAACGGCACGAGTGATAAACTGTGCAAAATGGTGCGATGCGCAGAACGGCGCGAGTGAAAAACTGCGCAAAACCGTGCAATGCACAAAACGGCGCCATTGATAAACTGCGTAAAACGGTGCGATACGCAAAACGCTGCGATTGATAAACTGCGCAAAAGGTGCGATGCGCAACACCCCGCGAGTGATAAAGTGCCCAAAACGCTGCGATGCGCAAAATGACCCGAGTGATAAACTGCGCAAAACGGTGCGATGCGCAACCCGCCGCGAGTGAGAAACTGCGCACAACCGTGCGATGCGCAAAATGGCACGATTGATAAACTGCATAAAACCGTGCGATGCGCAAAACGGCGCGAGTGATAAACTGCGCAAAATCGTGCGACGCGTAAAACGGCGCGACTGATAAACTGCGCAAAACAGTGCGATGCGCAAAACGGCGCGAGTGATAAACTGCGGAAAATCGTGCGATGCGCAAAACAGCGCGATTGATAAACTGCGCAAAATCGTGCGATGCGCAAAACGGTGCGAGTGATAAACTGCGCAAAACCGTGCGATGCGCCAAACGGCGCGAGTGATAAACTGCGCGAAATCGTGCGACGCGTAAAATGGCGCGACTGATAAACTGCGCAAAACGGTGCGATGCGCAAAACGGCGCGAGTGATAAACTGCGTAAAACGGTGCGTTGCGCAAAACGGCGCGAGTGATAAACTGCGCAAAATCGTGCGATACGCAAAACAGCGCGATTGATAAACTGCGCAAAACCGTGCGATTCGCAAAACGGCGCGATTGATAAACTGCGCAAAACCGTGCGATGCGCAAAACGGCGCGAGTGATAAACTGCGCAAAACGGTGCGATGCGCAAAACGCGGGAGTGAAAAACTGGGCCAAACCGTGCGATGCGCAAAACGGCGCGAGTGATAAACTGCGCAAAACCGTGCGTTGCGCAAAACGGCGCGATTGATAAATTGCGCAAAACCGTGCGATGCGATAAACGGCGCGAGTGATAAACTGCGCAAAACGGTGCGATGCGCAAAACGACGCGAGTGAAAAACTGCTCCAAACCGTGCGATGCGCAAAACGGCGCAAGTGATAAACTGCGCAAAATCGTGCGATGCGCAAAACGGCGCGATTGATAAACTACGCAAAACGGTGCGATGCGCAAAACGGCCCGAGTGATTAACTGCGCAAAACCGTGCGATGCGCAAAACGGCGCGAGTGATAAACTGTGCAAAACCGTGCGATGCGTAAAACGGCGCGAGTCATAAACTGCGCAAAACGGTGCGATGCGCAAGACCGCGTGAGTGATAAACTGTTCAAAACGGTGCGATGCGCAAAAGGGCGCGAGTGAAAAACTGCGAAAAACCGTGCGATGCGCAAAACGGCGCGAGTGATAAACTGCGCAAAACCGTGCGATGCGCAAAACGGCACGAGTGATAAATTGTGCAAAATGGTGCGATGCGCAAAACGGCGCGAGTGAAAAACTGTGCAAAACCGTGCAATGCACAAAACGGCGCCATTGATAAACTGCGTAAAACGGTGCGATCCGCAAAACGCTGCGATTGATAAACTGCGCAAAAGGTGCGATGCGCAACACCCCGCGAGTGATAAAGTGCCCAAAACGCTGCGATGCGCAAAATGACGCGAGTGATAAACTGCGCAAAACGGTGCGATGCGCAACACGCCGCGAGTGAGAAACTACGCAAAATCGTGCGATGCGCAAAATGGCACGATTGATAAACTGCGTAAAACCGTGCGAAGCGCAAAACGGCGCGAGTGATAAACTGCGCAAAATCGTGCGACGCGTAAAATGGCGCGACTGATAAACTGCGCAAAACGGTGCGATGCGCAAAACGGCGCGAGTGATAAACTGCGTAAAACGGTGCGATGCGTAAAACGGCGCGAGTGATAAACTGCGCAAAATCGTGCGATGCGCAAAACGGGGCGATTGATAAACTGCGCAAAACCGTGCGATGCGCAAAACGGCGCGAGTGATAAACTGCGCAAAACGGTGCGATGCGCAAAACGGCGGGAGTGAAAAACTGCGCCAAACCGTGCGATGCGCAAAACGGCGCGAGTGATAAACTGCGCAAAACCGTGCGTTGCGCAAAATGGCGCGATTGATAAACTGCGCAAAACGGTGCGATGCGCAAAACGACGCGAGTGTTAAACTGCGCAAAACTGTGCGATGCGCAAAACGGCGCGAGTGATAAACTGCGCAAAATCGTGCGATGCGCAAAACGGCGCGATTGATAAACTGTGCAAAACCGTGCGATGCGCAAAACGGCGCGAGTGATAAACTGCGTAAAACGGTGCGATGCGCAAAACGGCGGGAGTGAAAAATTGCGCCAAACCGTGCGATTCGCAAAACGGCGCGAGTGATAAACTGCGTAACACCGTGCATTGCACAAAACGGCGCGATTGATAAACTACGCAAAGCGGTGCGATGCGCAAAACGACGCGAGTGATAAACTGCGCAAAACTGTGCGATGCGCAAAACGGCGCGAGTGATAAACTGCGCAAAATCGTGCGATGCGCAAAACGGGGCGATTGATAAACTGCGCAAAACCGTGCGATGCGCAAAACGGCGCGAGTGATAAACTGCGCAAAACGGTGCGATGCGCAAAACGGCGGGAGTGAAAAACTGCCCCAAACCGTGCGATGCGCAAAACGGCGCGAGTGATAAACTGCGCAAAACCGTGCGTTGCGCAAAATGGCGCGATTGATAAACTGCGCAAAACGGTGCGATGCGCAAAACGATGCGAGTGTTAAACTGCGCAAAACTGTGCGATGCGCAAAACGGCGCGAGTGATAAACTGCGCAAAATCGTGCGATGCGCAAAACGGCGCGATTGATAAACTGTGCAAAACCGTGCGATGCGCAAAACGGCGCGAGTGATAAACTGCGTAAAACGGTGCGATGCGCAAAACGGCGGGAGTGAAAAATTGCGCCAAACCGTGCGATGCGCAAAACGGCGCGAGTGATAAACTGCGTAACACCGTGCATTGCACAAAACGGCGCGATTGATAAACTACGCAAAGCGGTGCGATGCGCAAAACGACGCGAGTGATAAACTGCGCAAAACTGTGCGATGCGCAAAACGGCGCGAGTGATCAACTGCGCAAAATCGTGCGATGCGCAGAACGGCGCGATTGATAAACTGCGCAAAACCGTGCGATGCGCAAAACGGCGCGAGTGGTAAACTGCGCAAAACCGTGCGATGCGCAAAACGGCACCATTGATAAATTGCGCAAAACAGTGCGATGCATAAAACGGCACCAGTGATAAACTGCGCAAAACAGTGCGATGCGCAAAACGGCACCAGTGATAAACAGCGCAAAATAGTGCGATGCGCAAAATAGCGCGTGTGATAAACTGCGCAAAACGGTGCCATCCGCAAAACGGCGCGAGTGATAAACTGCGCAGAACGGTGCCATGCGCAAAACGGCGCGATTGATAAACTGCGTAAAACCGTGCGATGCGTAAAACGGCGCGAGTGATAAACTGCTTAAAACCGTGCGATGTGCAAAACGGCGCTACTGATAAACTGCGCAAAACGGTGCGATGCGCAAAACGGCGCGAGTGATAAACTGCGCAAAACGGTGCGATGCGCAAAACGGCGCGAGTGATAAACTGCGGAAAACCGTGCGCTGCATAAAACGGCGCGAGTGATAAACTGCGCAAAACCGTGCGATGCGCAAAACGGCGCGAGTGAAAAACTGCGCCAAACCGTGCGATGCGCAAAACGGCGCGAGTGATAAACTGTGCAAAATCGTGCGATGCGCAAAACGGCGCGAGTCATAAACTGCGCAAAACGGTGCGATGCGCAAAACGCCGCGAGTGATAAACTCCGCAAAACTGTGCGATGCGCAAAACGGCGCGAGTGATCAACTGCGCAAAATCGTGCGATGCGCAGAACGGCGGGATTGATAAACTGCGCAAAACCGTGCGATGCGCAAAACGGCGCGAGTGAGAAATTGCGCAAAACCGTGCGATGCGCAAAACGCCGCGAGTGATAAACTCCGCAAAACTGTGCGATGCGCAAAACGGCGCGAGTGATCAACTGCGCAAAATCGTGCGATGCGCAGAACGGCGGGATTGATAAACTGCGTAAAACGGTGCGATGCGCAAAACGGCGCGAGTGATAAACTGCGCAAAATCGTGCGATGCGCAAAACGGCGCGATTGATAAACTGCGCAAAACCGTGCGATGCGCAAAACGGCACGATTGATAAACTGCGCAAAACCGTGCGATGCGCAAAACGGCGCGAGTGATAAACTACGCAAAACCGTGCGATGCGCAAAACGGCACGAGTGATAAACTGTGCAAAATGGTGCGATGCGCAGAACGGCGCGAGTGAAAAACTGCGCAAAACCGTGCAATGCACAAAACGGCGCCATTGATAAACTGCGTAAAACGGTGCGATACGCAAAACGCTGCGATTGATAAACTGCGCAAAAGGTGCGATGCGCAACACCCCGCGAGTGATAAAGTGCCCAAAACGCTGCGATGCGCAAAATGACCCGAGTGATAAACTGCGCAAAACGGTGCGATGCGCAACCCGCCGCGAGTGAGAAACTGCGCACAACCGTGCGATGCGCAAAATGGCACGATTGATAAACTGCGTAAAACCGTGCGATGCGCAAAACGGCGCGAGTGATAAACTGCGCAAAATCGTGCGACGCGTAAAACGGCGCGACTGATAAACTGCGCAAAACAGTGCGATGCGCAAAACGGCGCGAGTGATAAACTGCGGAAAATCGTGCGATGCGCAAAACAGCGCGATTGATAAACTGCGCAAAACCGTGCGATGCGCCAAACGGCGCGAGTGATAAACTGCGCGAAATCGTGCGACGCGTAAAATGGCGCGACTGATAAACTGCGCAAAACGGTGCGATGCGCAAAACGGCGCGAGTGATAAACTGCGTAAAACGGTGCGTTGCGCAAAACGGCGCGAGTGATAAACTGCGCAAAATCGTGCGATACGCAAAACAGCGCGATTGATAAACTGCGAAAAACCGTGCGATTCGCAAAACGGCGCGATTGATAAACTGCGCAAAACCGTGCGATGCGCAAAACGGCGCGAGTGATAAACTGCGCAAAACGATGCGATGCGCAAAACGGCGGGAGTGAAAAACTTCACAAAATCGTGCGTTGCGCAAAACGGCGCGATTGATAAACTGCGCAAAACGGTGCGATGCGCAAAACGGCGCGAGTGATAAACTGCGCAAAATCGTGCGATGCGCAAAACGGCGCGATTGATAAACTGCGCAAAATCGTGCGATGCGCAAAACGGTGCGAGTGATAAACTGCGCAAAACCGTGCGATGCGCAAAACGGCGCGAGTGATAAACTGCGCGAAATCGTGCGACGCGTAAAACGGCGCGACTGATAAACGGCGCCAAACGGTGCGATGCGCAAAACGGCGCGAGTGATAAACTGCGTAAAACGGTGCGATGCGCAAAACGGCGCGAGTGATAAACTGCGCAAAATCGTGCGATGCGCAAAACGGCGCGATTGATAAACTGCGCAAAACCGTGCGATGCGCAAAACGGCCCGATTGATAAACTGCGCAAAACCGTGCGATGCGCAAAACGGCGCGAGTGATAAACTACGCAAAACCGTGCGATGCGCAAAACGGCACGAGTGATAAACTGTGCAAAATGGTGCGATGCGCAGAACGGCGCGAGTGAAAAACTGCGCAAAACCGTGCAATGCACAAAACGGCGCCATTGATAAACTGCGTAAAACGGTGCGATACGCAAAACGCTGCGATTGATAAACTGCGCAAAAGGTGCGATGCGCAACACCCCGCGAGTGATAAAGTGCCCAAAACGCTGCGATGCGCAAAATGACCCGAGTGATAAACTGCGCAAAACGGTGCGATGCGCAACCCGCCGCGAGTGAGAAACTGCGCACAACCGTGCGATGCGCAAAATGGCACGATTGATAAACTGCGTAAAACCGTGCGATGCGCAAAACGGCGCGAGTGATAAACTGCGCAAAATCGTGCGACGCGTAAAACGGCGCGACTGATAAACTGCGCAAAACAGTGCGATGCGCAAAACGGCGCGAGTGATAAACTGCGGAAAATCGTGCGATGCGCAAAACAGCGCGATTGATAAACTGCGCAAAATCGTGCGATGCGCAAAACGGTGCGAGTGATAAACTGCGCAAAACCGTGCGATGCGCCAAACGGCGCGAGTGATAAACTGCGCGAAATCGTGCGACGCGTAAAATGGCGCGACTGATAAACTGCGCAAAACGGTGCGATGCGCAAAACGGCACGAGTGATAAACTGCGTAAAACGGTGCGTTGCGCAAAACGGCGCGAGTGATAAACTGCGCAAAATCGTGCGATACGCAAAACAGCGCGATTGATAAACTGCGCAAAACCGTGCGATTCGCAAAACGGCGCGATTGATAAACTGCGCAAAACCGTGCGATGCGCAAAACGGCGCGAGTGATAAACTGCGCAAAACGATGCGATGCGCAAAACGGCGGGAGTGAAAAACTCCGCCAAACCGTGCGTTGCGGAAAACGGCGCGATTGATAAACTGCGCAAAACCGTGCGATGCGCAAAACGGCGCGAGTGATAAACTGCGCAAAACGGTGCGATGCGCAAAACGCGGGAGTGAAAAACTGGGCCAAACCGTGCGATGCGCAAAACGGCGCGAGTGATAAACTGCGCAAAACCGTGCGTTGCGCAAAACGGCGCGATTGATAAATTGCGCAAAACCGTGCGATGCGATAAACGGCGCGAGTGATAAACTGCGCAAAACGGTGCGATGCGCAAAACGACGCGAGTGAAAAACTGCTCCAAACCGTGCGATGCGCAAAACGGCGCAAGTGATAAACTGTGCAAAATCGTGCGATGCGCAAAACGGCGCGATTGATAAACTACGCAAAACGGTGCGATGCGCAAAACGGCCCGAGTGATTAACTGCGCAAAACCGTGCGATGCGCAAAACGGCGCGAGTGATAAACTGTGCAAAACCGTGCGATGCGTAAAACGGCGTGAGTCATAAACTGCGCAAAACGGTGCGATGCGCAAGACCGCGTGAGTGATAAACTGTTCAAAACGGTGCGATGCGCAAAAGGGCGCGAGTGAAAAACTGCGAAAAACCGTGCGATGCGCAAAACGGCGCGAGTGATAAACTGCGCAAAACCGTGCGATGCGCAAAACGGCACGAGTGATAAATTGTGCAAAATGGTGCGATGCGCAAAACGGCGCGAGTGAAAAACTGTGCAAAACCGTGCAATGCACAAAACGGCGCCATTGATAAACTGCGTAAAACGGTGCGATCCGCAAAACGCTGCGATTGATAAACTGCGCAAAAGGTGCGATGCGCAACACCCCGCGAGTGATAAAGTGCCCAAAACGCTGCGATGCGCAAAATGACGCGAGTGATAAACTGCGCAAAACGGTGCGATGCGCAACACGCCGCGAGTGAGAAACTACGCAAAACCGTGCGATGCGCAAAATGGCACGATTGATAAACTGCGTAAAACCGTGCGAAGCGCAAAACGGCGCGAGTGATAAACTGCGCAAAATCGTGCGACGCGTAAAATGGCGCGACTGATAAACTGCGCAAAACGGTGCGATGCGCAAAACGGCGCGAGTGATAAACTGCGTAAAACGGTGCGATGCGTAAAACGGCGCGAGTGATAAACTGCGCAAAATCGTGCGATGCGCAAAACGGGGCGATTGATAAACTGCGCAAAACCGTGCGATGCGCAAAACGGCGCGAGTGATAAACTGCGCAAAACGGTGCGATGCGCAAAACGGCGGGAGTGAAAAACTGCGCCAAACCGTGCGATGCGCAAAACGGCGCGAGTGATAAACTGCGCAAAACCGTGCGTTGCGCAAAATTGCGCGATTGATAAACTGCGCAAAACGGTGCGATGCGCAAAACGACGCGAGTGTTAAACTGCGCAAAACTGTGCGATGCGCAAAACGGCGCGAGTGATAAACTACGCAAAATCGTGCGATGCGCAAAACGGCGCGATTGATAAACTGTGCAAAACCGTGCGATGCGCAAAACGGCGCGAGTGATAAACTGGGTAAAACGGTGTGATGCGCAAAACGGCGGGAGTGAAAAATTGCGCCAAACCGTGCGATGCGCAAAACGGCGCGAGTGATAAACTGCGTAACACCGTGCATTGCACAAAACGGCGCGATTGATAAACTACGCAAAGCGGTGCGATGCGCAAAACGACGCGAGTGATAAACTGCGCAAAACTGTGCGATGCGCAAAACGGCGCGAGTGATAAACTGCGCAAAATCGTGCGATGCGCAAAACGGGGCGATTGATAAACTGCGCAAAACCGTGCGATGCGCAAAACGGCGCGAGTGATAAACTGCGCAAAACGGTGCGATGCGCAAAACGGCGGGAGTGAAAAACTGCACCAAACCGTGCGATGCGCAAAACGGCGCGAGTGATAAACTGCGCAAAACCGTGCGTTGCGCAAAATGGCGCGATTGATAAACTGCGCAAAACGGTGCGATGCGCAAAACGACGCGAGTGTTAAACTGCGCAAAACTGTGCGATGCGCAAAACGGCGCGAGTGATAAACTGCGCAAAATCGTGCGATGCGCAAAACGGCGCGATTGATAAACTGTGCAAAACCGTGCGATGCGCAAAACGGCGCGAGTGATAAACTGCGTAAAACGGTGCGATGCGCAAAACGGCGGGAGTGAAAAATTGCGCCAAACCGTGCGATGCGCAAAACGGCGCGAGTGATAAACTGCGTAACACCGTGCATTGCACAAAACGGCGCGATTGATAAACTACGCAAAGCGGTGCGATGCGTAAAACGACGCGAGTGATAAACTGCGCAAAACTGTGCGATGCGCAAAACGGCGCGAGTGATCAACTGCGCAAAATCGTGCGATGCGCAGAACGGCGCGATTGATAAACTGCGCAAAACCGTGCGATGCGCAAAACGGCGCGAGTGGTAAACTGCGCAAAACCGTGCGATGCGCAAAACGGCACCATTGATAAATTGCGCAAAACAGTGCGATGCATAAAACGGCACCAGTGATAAACTGCGCAAAACAGTGCGATGCGCAAAACGGCACCAGTGATAAACAGCGCAAAATAGTGCGATGCGCAAAATAGCGCGTGTGATAAACTGCGCAAAACGGTGCCATCCGCAAAACGGCGCGAGTGATAAACTGCGCAGAACGGTGCCATGCGCAAAACGGCGCGATTGATAAACTGCGTAAAACCGTGCGATGCGTAAAACGGCGCGAGTGATAAACTGCTTAAAACCGTGCGATGTGCAAAACGGCGCTACTGATAAACTGCGCAAAACGGTGCGATGCGCAAAACGGCGCGAGTGATAAACTGCGCAAAACGGTGCGATGCGCAAAACGGCGCGAGTGATAAACTGCGGAAAACCGTGCGCTGCATAAAACGGCGCGAGTGATAAACTGCGCAAAACCGTGCGATGCGCAAAACGGCGCGAGTGAAAAACTGCGCCAAACCGTGCGATGCGCAAAACGGCGCGAGTGATAAACTGTGCAAAATCGTGCGATGCGCAAAACGGCGCGAGTCATAAACTGCGCAAAACGGTGCGATGCGCAAAACGCCGCGAGTGATAAACTCCGCAAAACTGTGCGATGCGCAAAACGGCGCGAGTGATCAACTGCGCAAAATCGTGCGATGCGCAGAACGGCGGGATTGATAAACTGCGCAAAACCGTGCGATGCGCAAAACGGCGCGAGTGAGAAATTGCGCAAAACCGTGCGATGCGCAAAACGCCGCGAGTGATAAACTCCGCAAAACTGTGCGATGCGCAAAACGGCGCGAGTGATCAACTGCGCAAAATCGTGCGATGCGCAGAACGGCGGGATTGATAAACTGCGTAAAACGGTGCGATGCGCAAAACGGCGCGAGTGATAAACTGCGCAAAATCGTGCGATGCGCAAAACGGCGCGATTGATAAACTGCGCAAAACCGTGCGATGCGCAAAACGGCACGATTGATAAACTGCGCAAAACCGTGCGATGCGCAAAACGGCGCGAGTGATAAACTACGCAAAACCGTGCGATGCGCAAAATGGCACGAGTGATAAACTGTGCAAAATGGTGCGATGCGCAGAACGGCGCGAGTGAAAAACTGCGCAAAACCGTGCAATGCACAAAACGGCGCCATTGATAAACTGCGTAAAACGGTGCGATACGCAAAACGCTGCGATTGATAAACTGCGCAAAAGGTGCGATGCGCAACACCCCGCGAGTGATAAAGTGCCCAAAACGCTGCGATGCGCAAAATGACCCGAGTGATAAACTGCGCAAAACGGTGCGATGCGCAACCCGCCGCGAGTGAGAAACTGCGCACAACCGTGCGATGCGCAAAACGGCACGATTGATAAACTGCGTAAAACCGTGCGATGCGCAAAACGGCGCGAGTGATAAACTGCGCAAAATCGTGCGACGCGTAAAACGGCGCGACTGATAAACTGCGCAAAACAGTGCGATGCGCAAAACGGCGCGAGTGATAAACTGCGGAAAATCGTGCGATGCGCAAAATAGCGCGATTGATAAACTGCGCAAAATCGTGCGATGCGCAAAACGGTGCGAGTGATAAACTGCGCAAAACCGTGCGATGCGCCAAACGGCGCGAGTGATAAACTGCGCGAAATCGTGCGACGCGTAAAATGGCGCGACTGATAAACTGCGCAAAACGGTGTGATGCGCAAAACGGCGCGAGTGATAAACTGCGTAAAACGGTGCGTTGCGCAAAACGGCGCGAGTGATAAACTGCGCAAAATCGTGCGATACGCAAAACAGCGCGATTGATAAACTGCGCAAAACCGTGCGATTCGCAAAACGGCGCGATTGATAAACTGCGCAAAACCGTGCGATGCGCAAAACGGCGCGAGTGATAAACTGCGCAAAACGGTGCGATGCGCAAAACGCGGGAGTGAAAAACTGGGCCAAACCGTGCGATGCGCAAAACGGCGCGAGTGATAAACTTCGCAAAACCGTGCGTTGCGCAAAACGGCGCGATTGATAAATTGCGCAAAACCGTGCGATGCGATAAACGGCGCGAGTGATAAACTGCGCAAAACGGTGCGATGCGCAAAACGACGCGAGTGAAAAACTGCTCCAAACCGTGCGATGCGCAAAACGGCGCAAGTGATAAACTGCGCAAAATCGTGCGATGCGCAAAACGGCGCGATTGATAAACTACGCAAAACGGTGCGATGCGCAAAACGGCCCGAGTGATTAACTGCGCAAAACCGTGCGATGCGCAAAACGGCGCGAGTGATAAACTGTGCAAAACCGTGCGATGCGTAAAACGGCGCGAGTCATAAACTGCGCAAAACGGTGCGATGCGCAAGACCGCGTGAGTGATAAACTGTTCAAAACGGTGCGATGCGCAAAAGGGCGCGAGTGAAAAACTGCGAAAAACCGTGCGATGCGCAAAACGGCGCGAGTGATAAACTGCGCAAAACCGTGCGATGCGCAAAACGGCACGAGTGATAAATTGTGCAAAATGGTGCGATGCGCAAAACGGCGCGAGTGAAAAACTGTGCAAAACCGTGCAATGCACAAAACGGCGCCATTGATAAACTGCGTAAAACGGTGCGATCCGCAAAACGCTGCGATTGATAAACTGCGCAAAAGGTGCGATGCGCAACACCCCGCGAGTGATAAAGTGCCCAAAACGCTGCGATGCGCAAAATGACGCGAGTGATAAACTGCGCAAAACGGTGCGATGCGCAACACGCCGCGAGTGAGAAACTACGCAAAACCGTGCGATGCGCAAAATGGCACGATTGATAAACTGCGTAAAACCGTGCGAAGCGCAAAACGGCGCGAGTGATAAACTGCGCAAAATCGTGCGACGCGTAAAATGGCGCGACCGATAAACTGCGCAAAACGGTGCGATGCGCAAAACGGCGCGAGTGATAAACTGCGTAAAACGGTGCGATGCGTAAAACGGCACGAGTGATAAACTGCGCAAAATCGTGCGATGCGCAAAACGGGGCGATTGATAAACTGCGCAAAACCGTGCGATGCGCAAAACGGCGCGAGTGATAAACTGCGCAAAACGGTGCGATGCGCAAAACGGCGGGAGTGAAAAACTGCGCCAAACCGTGCGATGCGCAAAACGGCGCGAGTGATAAACTGCGCAAAACCGTGCGTTGCGCAAAATGGCGCGATTGATAAACTGCGCAAAACGGTGCGATGCGCAAAACGACGCGAGTGTTAAACTGCGCAAAACTGTGCGATGCGCAAAACGGCGCGAGTGATAAACTGCGCAAAATCGTGCGATGCGCAAAACGGCGCGATTGATAAACTGTGCAAAACCGTGCGATGCGCAAAACGGCGCGAGTGATAAACTGCGTAAAACGGTGCGATGCGCAAAACAGCGGGAGTGAAAAATTGCGCCAAACCGTGCGATGCGCAAAACGGCGCGAGTGATAAACTGCGTAACACCGTGCATTGCACAAAACGGCGCGATTGATAAACTACGCAAAGCGGTGCGATGCGCAAAACGACGCGAGTGATAAACTGCGCAAAACTGTGCGATGCGCAAAACGGCGCGAGTGATCAACTGCGCAAAATCGTGCGATGCGCAGAACGGCGCGATTGATAAACTGCGCAAAACCGTGCGATGCGCAAAACGGCGCGAGTGGTAAACTGCGCAAAACCGTGCGATGCGCAAAACGGCACCATTGATAAATTGCGCAAAACAGTGCGATGCATAAAACGGCACCAGTGATAAACTGCGCAAAACAGTGCGATGCGCAAAACGGCACCAGTGATAAACAGCGCAAAATAGTGCGATGCGCAAAATAGCGCGTGTGATAAACTGCGCAAAACGGTGCCATCCGCAAAACGGCGCGAGTGATAAACTGCGCAGAACGGTGCCATGCGCAAAACGGCGCGATTGATAAACTGCGTAAAACCGTGCGATGCGTAAAACGGCGCGAGTGATAAACTGCTTAAAACCGTGCGATGTGCAAAACGGCGCTACTGATAAACTGCGCAAAACGGTGCGATGCGCAAAACGGCGCGAGTGATAAACTGCGCAAAACGGTGCGATGCGCAAAACGGCGCGAGTGATAAACTGCGGAAAACCGTGCGCTGCATAAAACGGCGCGAGTGATAAACTGCGCAAAACCGTGCGATGCGCAAAACGGCGCGAGTGAAAAACTGCGCCAAACCGTGCGATGCGCAAAACGGCGCGAGTGATAAACTGTGCAAAATCGTGCGATGCGCAAAACGGCGCGAGTCATAAACTGCGCAAAACGGTGCGATGCGCAAAACGCCGCGAGTGATAAACTCCGCAAAACTGTGCGATGCGCAAAACGGCGCGAGTGATCAACTGCGCAAAATCGTGCGATGCGCAGAACGGCGGGATTGATAAACTGCGCAAAACCGTGCGATGCGCAAAACGGCGCGAGTGAGAAATTGCGCAAAACCGTGCGATGCGCAAAACGCCGCGAGTGATAAACTCCGCAAAACTGTGCGATGCGCAAAACGGCGCGAGTGATCAACTGCGCAAAATCGTGCGATGCGCAGAACGGCGGGATTGATAAACTGCGTAAAACGGTGCGATGCGCAAAACGGCGCGAGTGATAAACTGCGCAAAATCGTGCGATGCGCAAAACGGCGCGATTGATAAACTGCGCAAAACCGTGCGATGCGCAAAACGGCACGATTGATAAACTGCGCAAAACCGTGCGATGCGCAAAACGGCGCGAGTGATAAACTACGCAAAACCGTGCGATGCGCAAAACGGCACGAGTGATAAACTGTGCAAAATGGTGCGATGCGCAGAACGGCGCGAGTGAAAAACTGCGCAAAACCGTGCAATGCACAAAACGGCGCCATTGATAAACTGCGTAAAACGGTGCGATACGCAAAACGCTGCGATTGATAAACTGCGCAAAAGGTGCGATGCGCAACACCCCGCGAGTGATAAAGTGCCCAAAACGCTGCGATGCGCAAAATGACCCGAGTGATAAACTGCGCAAAACGGTGCGATGCGCAACCCGCCGCGAGTGAGAAACTGCGCACAACCGTGCGATGCGCAAAATGGCACGATTGATAAACTGCGTAAAACCGTGCGATGCGCAAAACGGCGCGAGTGATAAACTGCGCAAAATCGTGCGACGCGTAAAACGGCGCGACTGATAAACTGCGCAAAACAGTGCGATGCGCAAAACGGCGCGAGTGATAAACTGCGGAAAATCGTGCGATGCGCAAAACAGCGCGATTGATAAACTGCGCAAAACCGTGCGATGCGCAAAACGGTGCGAGTGATAAACTGCGCAAAACCGTGCGATGCGCCAAACGGCGCGAGTGATAAACTGCGCGAAATCGTGCGACGCGTAAAATGGCGCGACTGATAAACTGCGCAAAACGGTGTGATGCGCAAAACGGCGCGAGTGATAAACTGCGTAAAACGGTGCGTTGCGCAAAACGGCGCGAGTGATAAACTGCGCAAAATCGTGCGATACGCAAAACAGCGCGATTGATAAACTGCGCAAAACCGTGCGATTCGCAAAACGGCGCGATTGATAAACTGCGCAAAACCGTGCGATGCGCAAAACGGCGCGAGTGATAAACTGCGCAAAACGGTGCGATGCGCAAAACGCGGGAGTGAAAAACTGGGCCAAACCGTGCGATGCGCAAAACGGCGCGAGTGATAAACTTCGCAAAACCGTGCGTTGCGCAAAACGGCGCGATTGATAAATTGCGCAAAACCGTGCGATGCGATAAACGGCGCGAGTGATAAACTGCGCAAAACGGTGCGATGCGCAAAACGACGCGAGTGAAAAACTGCTCCAAACCGTGCGATGCGCAAAACGGCGCAAGTGATAAACTGCGCAAAATCGTGCGATGCGCAAAACGGCGCGATTGATAAACTACGCAAAACGGTGCGATGCGCAAAACGGCCCGAGTGATTAACTGCGCAAAACCGTGCGATGCGCAAAACGGCGCGAGTGATAAACTGTGCAAAACCGTGCGATGCGTAAAACGGCGCGAGTCATAAACTGCGCAAAACGGTGCGATGCGCAAGACCGCGTGAGTGATAAACTGTTCAAAACGGTGCGATGCGCAAAAGGGCGCGAGTGAAAAACTGCGAAAAACCGTGCGATGCGCAAAACGGCGCGAGTGATAAACTGCGCAAAACCGTGCGATGCGCAAAACGGCACGAGTGATAAATTGTGCAAAATGGTGCGATGCGCAAAACGGCGCGAGTGAAAAACTGTGCAAAACCGTGCAATGCACAAAACGGCGCCATTGATAAACTGCGTAAAACGGTGCGATCCGCAAAACGCTGCGATTGATAAACTGCGCAAAAGGTGCGATGCGCAACACCCCGCGAGTGATAAAGTGCCCAAAACGCTGCGATGCGCAAAATGACGCGAGTGATAAACTGCGCAAAACGGTGCGATGCGCAACACGCCGCGAGTGAGAAACTACGCAAAACCGTGCGATGCGCAAAATGGCACGATTGATAAACTGCGTAAAACCGTGCGAAGCGCAAAACGGCGCGAGTGATAAACTGCGCAAAATCGTGCGACGCGTAAAATGGCGCGACCGATAAACTGCGCAAAACGGTGCGATGCGCAAAACGGCGCGAGTGATAAACTGCGTAAAACGGTGCGATGCGTAAAACGGCACGAGTGATAAACTGCGCAAAATCGTGCGATGCGCAAAACGGGGCGATTGATAAACTGCGCAAAACCGTGCGATGCGCAAAACGGCGCGAGTGATAAACTGCGCAAAACGGTGCGATGCGCAAAACGGCGGGAGTGAAAAACTGCGCCAAACCGTGCGATGCGCAAAACGGCGCGAGTGATAAACTGCGCAAAACCGTGCGTTGCGCAAAATGGCGCGATTGATAAACTGCGCAAAACGGTGCGATGCGCAAAACGACGCGAGTGTTAAACTGCGCAAAACTGTGCGATGCGCAAAACGGCGCGAGTGATAAACTGCGCAAAATCGTGCGATGCGCAAAACGGCGCGATTGATAAACTGTGCAAAACCGTGCGATGCGCAAAACGGCGCGAGTGATAAACTGCGTAAAACGGTGCGATGCGCAAAACAGCGGGAGTGAAAAATTGCGCCAAACCGTGCGATGCGCAAAACGGCGCGAGTGATAAACTGCGTAACACCGTGCATTGCACAAAACGGCGCGATTGATAAACTACGCAAAGCGGTGCGATGCGCAAAACGACGCGAGTGATAAACTGCGCAAAACTGTGCGATGCGCAAAACGGCGCGAGTGATCAACTGCGCAAAATCGTGCGATGCGCAGAACGGCGCGATTGATAAACTGCGCAAAACCGTGCGATGCGCAAAACGGCGCGAGTGGTAAACTGCGCAAAACCGTGCGATGCGCAAAACGGCACCATTGATAAATTGCGCAAAACAGTGCGATGCATAAAACGGCACCAGTGATAAACTGCGCAAAACAGTGCGATGCGCAAAACGGCACCAGTGATAAACAGCGCAAAATAGTGCGATGCGCAAAATAGCGCGTGTGATAAACTGCGCAAAACGGTGCCATCCGCAAAACGGCGCGAGTGATAAACTGCGCAGAACGGTGCCATGCGCAAAACGGCGCGATTGATAAACTGCGTAAAACCGTGCGATGCGTAAAACGGCGCGAGTGATAAACTGCTTAAAACCGTGCGATGTGCAAAACGGCGCTACTGATAAACTGCGCAAAACGGTGCGATGCGCAAAACGGCACGAGTGATAAAGTGCGCAAAATGGTGCGATGCGCAAAACGGCGCGAGTGATAAACTGCGGAAAATCGTGCGCTGCGTAAAACGGCGCGAGTGATAAACTGCGCAAAACCGTGCGATGCGCAAAACGGCGCTACTGATAAACTGCGCAAAACGGTGCGATGCGCAAAACGGCGCGAGTGATAAAGTGCGTAAAACGGTGCGATGCGCAAAACGGCGCGAGTGATAAACTGCACAAAACCGTGCGATGCGATAAATGGCGCGAGTGATAAACTGCGCAAAACGGTGCGATGCGCAAAACGGCGCGAGTGAAAAATTGCTCCAAACCATGCGATGCGCAAAACAGCGCGAGTGATAAACTGCGCAAAATCGTGCGATGCGCAAAACGGCGCAATTGATAAACTACGCAAAACGGTTTGATGCGCAAAACGGCCCGAGTGATACACTGCGCAAAATCGTGCGATGCGCAAAACGGCGCGATTGATAAACTGCGCAAAACCGTGCGATGCGCAAAACGACGCGAGTGATAAATTGTGCAAAACCGTGCGATGCGTAAAACGGCGCGAGTCATAAACTGCGCAGAACGGTGCAATGCGCAAAACCGCGTGAGTGATAAACTTTGCAAAACGGTGCGATGTGCAAAACGGCGCGAGTGAAAAACTCTGGAAAACTGTGCGAGGCGCAAAACGGCGCGAGTGAGCAACTGCGCAAAATGGTACGATGCGCAAAACGCCGCGAGTGATAAACTGCGCAAAATCGTGCGATGCGCAAAACGGCGCGATTGATAACTAGCGCAAAACAGTGCGATGCGCAAAAAGGCACCAGTGATAAACTGCGCAAAACAATGTGATGCGCAAAACGGCACGATTGATAAACTGCGCAAAACGGTGCGATGCGCAAAACGGCGCGAGTGATAAACTGCGCAAAACGGCGCGATTGATAAACTGCGTAAAAACGTGGGATGCGCAAAATCGTGCGCTGCGCAAAACGGCGCGATTGATAAACTACGCAAAATCGTGCGATGCGCAAAACGGCGCGAGTGATAAACTGTGCAAAATCGTGCGATGCGCAAAACGGCGCGAGTCATAAACTGCACAAAACGGTGCGATGCGCAAAATCGCGGGAGTGATAAACTGTGCAAAACGGTGCGATGCGCAAAAGGGCGCGAGTGAAAAACTGCGAAAAACCGTGCGATGCGCAAAACGGCGCGAGTGATAAACTGCGCAAAACCGTGCGATGCGCAAAACGGCACGAGTGATAAAATGTGCAAAATGGTGCGATGCGCAAAACGGCGCGAGTGAAAAACTGCGCAAAACCGTGCAATGCACAAAACGGCGCCATTGATAAACTGCGTAAAACGGTGCGATACGCAAAACGCCGCGATTGATAAACTGCACAAAAGGTGCGATGCGCAACACCCCGCGAGTGATAAAGTGCGCAAAACGGCGCGAGTGATAAACTACGCAAAACCGTGCGATGCGCAAAACGACGCGAGTGATAAACTACGCAAAACTGTGCGATGCGCAAAACGGCGCGAGTGATCAACTGCGCAAAATCGTGCGATGCGCAGAACGGCGCGATTGATAAACTGCGCAAAACCGTGCGATGCGCAAAACGGCGCGAGTGAGAAACTGCGCAAAACCGTGCGATGCGCAAAACGGCGCGAGCGGCAAACTGCGCAAAACCGTGCGATGTGCAAAACGGCACCATTGATAAACTGCGCAAAACAGTGCGATGCATAAAACGGCACCAGTGATAAACTGCGCAAAACAGTGCGATGCGCAAAACGGCACCAGTGATAAACAGCGCAAAATAGTGCGATGCGCAAAACAGCGCGTTTGATAAACTGCGCAAAACGGTGCCATCCGCAAAACGGCGCGAGTGATAAACTGCGCAGAACGGTGCCATGCGCAAAATGGCGCGATTGATAAACTACGCACAACCGTGTGATGCGCAAAACGGCGCGAGTGATAAAGTGCGCAAAACCGTGCGATGCGCAAAACGGCGCGATTGATAAACTGCGCAAAACAGTGCGATGCGCAAAACATGCGCGAGTGATAAACTGCGCAAAACGGTGCGATGCGTAAAACGGCGCGAGTGATAAACTGCGCGAAACGGTGCGATGCGCGAAACGGCGCGAGTGATAAACTGTGCAAAATGGTGCGATGCGCAAAACGCCGCGATTGATAAACTGGACAAAACGATGCGATGCACAAAACGGAGCGATTGATAAACTGCGCAAAACAGTGCAATGCGCAAAACGGCACTAGTGATAAACTGCGCAAAACAGTGCAATGCGCAAAACGGCGCGAGTGATAAACTGCGTAAAACGGTGCGATGCGCAAAACGGCGCGAGTGATAAACTGCGAAAAATCGTGCGATGCGCAAAACGGCGCGATTGATAAACTGCGCAAAACCGTGAGATGCGCAAAACGGCGCGAGTGATAAACTGCGCAAAACGGTGCGATGCGCAGAACGGCGGGAGTGAAAAACTGCGCCAAACCGTGCGATGCGCAAAACGGCGCGAGTGATAAACTGCGCAAAACCGTGCGTTGCGCAAAACGGCGCGATTGATAAACTGCGCAAAACGGTGCGATGCGCAAAACGCCGCGAGTGATAAACTCCGCAAAACTGTGCGATGCGCAAAACGGCGCGAGTGATCAACTGCGCAAAATCGTGCGATGCGCAGAACGGCGGGATTGATAAACTGCGCAAAACCGTGCGATGCGCAAAACGGCGCGAGTGAGAAATTGCGCAAAACCGTGCGATGCGCAAAACGGCGCGAGTGGTAAACTGCGCAAAACCGTGCGATGCGCAAAACGGCACCATTGATAAACTGCGCAAAACAGTGCGATGCATAAAACGGCACCAGTAATAAACAGCGCAAAACAGTGCGATGCGCAAAACGACACCAGTGATAAACAGCGCAAAATAGTGCGATGCGCAAAACAGCGCGTTTGATAAACTGCGCAAAACGGTGCCATCCGCAAAACGGCGCGAGTGATAAATTGCGCAGAACGGTGCCATGCGCAAAACGGCGCGATTGATAAACTGCGCACAACCGTACGATGCGCAAAACGGCGCGAGTGATAAAGTGCGCAAAACCGTGCGATGCGTAAAACGGCGCGATTGATAAACTGCGCAAAACAGTGCGATGCGCAAAACATGCGCGAGTGATAAACTGCACAAAACGGTGCGATGCGTAAAACGGCGCTAGTGATAAACTGCGCAAAACGGTGCGATGCGCGAAACGGCGCGAGTGATAAATTGTGCAAAATGGTGCGATGCGCAAAACGCCGCGAGTGATAAACTGCGCAAAACGATGCGATGCACAAAACGGAGCGATTGATAAACTGCGCAAAACAGTGCAATGCGCAAAACGGCACCAGTGATAAACTGCGCAAAACAGTGCAATGCGCAAAACGGCGCGAGTGATAAACTGCGTAAAACGGTGCGATGCGCAAAACGGCGCGAGTGATAAACTGCGCAAAATCGTGCGATGCGCAAAACGGCGCGCTTGATAAACTGCGCAAAACCGTGCGATGCGCAAAACGGCACGAGTGATAAACTGCGCAAAACGGTGCGATGCGCAAAACGGCGGGAGTGAAAAACTGCGCCAAACCGTGCGATGCGCAAAACGGCGCGATTGATAAACTGCGCAAAACGATGCGATGTGCAAAACGACGCGAGTGTTAAACAGCGCAAAACTGTGCGATGCGCAAAACGGCGCGAGTGATAAACTGCGCAAAACTGTGCGACGCGCAAAACGACGCGATCGATAAACTACGTAAAACGGTGCAATGCGCAAAACGGCGGGAGTGAAAAACTGCGCCAAACCGTGCGATGCGCAAAACGGCGCGAGTGATAAACTGCCCAACACCGTGCGTTGCGCAAAATGGCGCGATTGATAAACTGCGCAAAACGGTGCGATGCGCAAAACGACGCGGGTGATAAGCTGCGCAAACGGTGCGATGCGCAAAACGGCGGGAGTGATCAACTGCGCAAAACCGTGCGATGCGCAAAACCGCGCGATTGATAAACTGCGCAAAACCATGCGATGCGCAAAACGGCGCGAGTGATAAACTGCGCAAAACCGTGCGATGCGCAAAACGGCACCATTGATAAACTGCGCAAAACAGTGCGATGCATAAAACGGCACCAGTGATAAACTGCGCAAAACAGTGCGATGCGCAAAACGGCACCAGTGAGAAACAGCGCAAAATAGTACGATGCGCAAAACAGCGCGTGTGATAAACTGCGCAAAACGGTGCCATCCGCAAAACGGCGCGAGTGATAAACTGCGTAAAACGGTGCCATGCGCAAAACGGCGCGATTGATAAACTGCGCAGAACCGTGCGATGCGCAAAACGGCGCGAGTGATAAAGTGCGCAGAACCGTGCGATGCGCAAAACGGCGCGATTGATAAACTGCGCAGAACCGTGCGATGCGTAAAACGGCGCGAGTGATAAAGTGCGCACAACCGTGCGATGCGCAAAACGGCGCGAGTGATAAACTGCGCAGAACCGTGCGATGCGCAAAACGGCGCGAGTGATAAACTGCGCAGAACCGTGCGATGCGCAAAACGGCGCGAGTGATAAAGTGCGCAAAACCGTGCGATGCGCAAAACATGCGCGAGTGATAAACTGCGCAAAACGGTGCGATGCGCAAAACGGCGCGAGTGATAAACTACGCAAAACGGTGCGATGCGCGAAACGGCGCGAGTGATAAACTGTGCAAAACGGTGCGATGCGCCAAACGCCGCGATTGATAAACTGCGCAAAACGGAGCGATTGATAAACTGCGCAAAACAGTGCAATGCGCAAAACGGCACGAGTGATAAACTGCGCAAAATAGTGCAATGCGCAAAACGGCGCGAGTGATAAAGTGCGCAAAACGGCACGAGTGATAAACTGCGCAAAACGGTGCGATTCTCAAAACGGCGCGAGTGATAAACTGCGCAAAACGGTGCGATGCACAAAACGACGCGAGTGGTAAACTACACAAAACCGTACGATGCGCAAAACGGCGCGAGTGATAAAGTGCGTAAAACCATGCGATGCGCAAAACGGCGCGATTGATAAACTGCGCAAAATAGTGCGATGAGCAAAACGGAGCAAGTGATAAACTGCGCAAAACGGTGCGATGCGCAACACCGTGCTAGTGATAAAGCGCGCAAAACGCTGCGATGCGCAAAACGGCGCGAGTGATAAACTTCGCAAAACGGTGCGATGCGCAAAACGCCGCGAGTGAGAAACTGCACAAAACCGTGCGATGCGCAAAACGGCGCGATTGATAAACTGCGTAAAACCGTGCGATGCGTAAAACGGCGCGAGTGATAAACTGTGCAAAACCGTGCGATGCGCAAAACGGCGCTACTGATAAACTGCGCAAAACGGTGCGATGCGCAAAACGGCGCGAGTGATAAAGTGCGCAAAACGGTGCGATGCGCAAAACGGCGCGAGTGATAAACTGCGCAAAACCGTGCGATGCGATAAACGGCGCGAGTGATAAACTGCGCAAAACGGTGCGATGCGCAAAACGGCGCGAGTGAAAAACTGCTCCAAACCATGCGATGCGCAAAACGGCGCGAGTGATAAACTGCGCAAAATCGTGCGATGCGCAAAACGGCGCAATTGATAAACTACGCAAAACGGTGCGATGCGCAAAACGGCCCGAGTGATAAACTGCGCAAAATCGTGCGATGCACAAAACGGCCCGAGTGATAAACTGCGCAAAATCGTGCGATGCGCAAAACGGCGCGATTAATAAACTGCGCAAAACCGTGCGATGCGTAAAACGGCGCGAGTGATAAACTGTACAAAACCGTGCGATGCGTAAAACGGCGCGAGTCATAAACTGCGCAGAACGGTGCGATGCGCAAAACCGCGGGAGTGATAAACTTTGCAAAACGGTGCGATGCGCAAAACGGCGCGAGTGATAAACTCCGAAAAACCGTGCGATGCGCAAAACGGCGCGAGTGATAAACTGCGCAAAATTGTGCGAGGCGCAAAACGGCGCGAGTGATAAACTGCGCAAAATGGTGCGAGGCGCAAAACGGCGCGAGTGATAAACTGCGCAAAATCGTGCGATGCGCAAAACGCCGCGAGTGATAAACTGCGCAAAACAGTGCGATGCGCAAAAGGGCACCAGTGATAAACTGCGCAAAACAATGCGATGCGCAAAACGGCGCGAGTGATAAACTGCGCAAAACGGCGCGAGTGATAAACTGCGTAAAATCGTGCGATGCGCAAAACAGCGCGATTGATAAACTGCGCAAAACCGTGCGATGCGCAAAACGGCGCGAGGGATAAACTGCGCAAAACCGTGCGATGCGCAAAACGGCGCGAGTCATAAACTGCGCAAAACGGTGCGATGCGCAAAACCGCGTGACTGATAAACTGTGCAAAACGGTGCGATGCGCAAAAGGGCGCGAGTGAAAAACTGCGAAAAACCGTGCGATGCGCAAAACGGCGCGAGTGATAAACTGCGCAAAACCGTGCGATGCGCAAAACGGCCCGAGTGATAAACTGTGCAAAATGGTGCGATGCGCAAAACGGCGCGAGTGAAAAACTGCGCAAAACCATGCAATGCACAAAACGGCGCCATTGATAAACTGCGTAAAACGGTGCGATACGCAAAACGCCGCGATTGATAAACTGCGCAAAAGGTGCGATGCGCAACACCCCGCGAGTGATAAAGTGCGCAAAACGCTGCGATGCGCAAAATGACGCGAGTGATAAACTGCGCAAAACGGTGCGATGCGCAACACGCCACGAGTGAGAAACTGCGCAAAACCGTGCGATGCGCAAAACGGCACGTTTGATAAACTGCGCAAAACAGTGCGATGCGCAACACGCCGCGAGTGAGAAACTGCGCAAAACAGTGCGATGCGCAAAATGACGCAATTGATAAACTGCGCAAAACAGTGCGATGCGCAAAAGGGCGCCAGTGATAAACTGCGCAAAACAGTGCGATGCGCAAAACGGCGGGAGTGGTAAACTGCATAAAACGGTGCGATGCGCAAAACGGCTCGAGTGGTAAACTGCGCAAAATCGTGCGATGCGCAAAACGGCACGAGTGATAAACTGCGCAAAACAGTGCGATGCACAAAACCGCGCGAGTGTTAAACTGCGCAAAACAGTGCGATGCGCAAAACGGCTCGATTGATAAACTGCGCAAAACGGCGCGATGCGCAAAACCGCGCAAGTGATAAACTGGGCAAAACGGTGCGATGCGCAAAACGGCACGAGTGATAAACTGCGCAAAACGATGCGATGCGATGCCCAAAACGGAGCGATTGATAAACTGTGCAAAACAGTGCGACGCGCAAAACGGCACCAGTGATAAACTGCGCAAAATAGTGCAATGCGCAAAACGGCGCGAGTGATAAAGTGCGTAAAACGGTGCGATGCGCAAAACGGCACGAGTGATAAACTGCGCAAAACGGTGCGATGCGTAAAACGGCGCGAGTGATAAACTGCGCAAAACGGTGCGATGCGCAACACGCCGCGAGTGAAAAACTGCGCAAAATCGTGCGATGCGCAAAACGGCACGACTGATAAACTGCGTAAAACCGTACGATGCGCAAAACGGCGCGAGTGATAAACTGCGCAAAACCGTGCGATGCGCAAAAGGGCGCGACTGATAAACTGCGCAAAACGGTGCGATGCGCAAAACGGCGCGAGTGATTAACTGCGCAAAACGGTGCGATGCGCAAAACGACGCGAGTGATAAACTGCGCAAAATCGTGCGATGCTCAAAACGGCGAGGTTGATAAACTGCGCAAAACCATGCGATGCGCAAAACGGCGCGAGTGATAAACTGCGCAAAACGGTGCGATGCGTAAAACGGCGCGAGTGAAAAACTGCGCCACACCGTGCGATGCGTAAAACGGCGCGAGTGATAAACTGCGCAAAATCTTACGCTGCGCAAAACGGCGCGATTGATAAACTGCGCAAAACGGTGCGATGCGCAAAACGGCGCGAGTGATAAACTGCGCAAAACGGCGCGAGTGATAAACTGTGCAAAACCGTGGGATGCGCAAAACGGCGAGAGTGATAAACTGTGCAAAACCGTGGGATGCGCAAAACGGCGCGAGTGATAAACTACGCAAAATCGTGCGATGCGCAAAACGGTGCGAGTCATAAACTGCGCAAAACGGTGCGATTCGCAAAACCGCGCGAGTGATAAACTGTGCAAAACGGTGCGATGCGCAAAACGGCGCGAGTGAAAAACTACTAAAAACCGTGCGATGCGCAAAATTGCGCGAGTGATAAACTGCGCAAAATCGTGCGATGCGCAAAACGGCGCGAGTGATAAACTGTGCAAAACGGTGCGATGCGCAAAACGGCGCGAGTGATAAACTGCGCAAAATCGTGCGATGCGCAAAACGGCGCCATTGATAAACTCCGCAAAACGGTGCGATGCGCAAAACGGCGCGAGTGATAAACTGCGCAAAATCTTGCGATGCGCAAAACGGCGCGATTGATAAACTGCGCAAAACCGTGCGATGCGCAAAACGGCGCGAGTGATAAACTGTGCAAAACCGTGCGATGCGTAAAACGGCGCGAGTCATAAACTGCGCAGAACGGTGCGATGCGCAAAACCGCGTGAGTGATAAACTTTGCAAAACGGTGCGATGCGCAAAACGGCGCGAGTGAAAAACTCCGAAAAACCGTGCGATGCGCAAAACGGCGCGAGTGATAAACTGCGCAAAACTGTGCGAGGCGCAAAACGGCGCGTGTGAGCAACTGCGCAAAATGGTGCGATGCGCAAAACGCCGCGAGTGATAAACTGCGCAAAATCGTGCGATGCGCAAAACGGCACGATTGATAACTTGCGCAAAACAGTGCGATGCGCAAAAGGGCACCAGTGATAAACTGCGCAAAACAATGCGATGCGCAAAACGGCGCGAGTGATAAACTGCGCAAAATCGTGCGTTGCGCAAAACGGCGCGATTGATAAACTGCGCAAAACGGTGCGATGCCCAAAACGGCGCGAGTGATAAACTGCGCAAAACGGCGCGATTGATAAACTGCGCAAAACCGTGGGATGCGCAAAACGGCGCGAGTGATAAACTGCGCAAAATCGTGCGATGCGCAAAACGGCGCGATTGATAAACTGCGCAAAACCGTGCGATGCGCAAAACGGCGCGAGTCATAAACTGCGCAAAACGGTGCGATGCGCAAAACCGCGTGAGTGATAAACTGTGCAAAACGGTGCGATGCGCAAAAGGGCGCGAGTGAAAAACTGCGAAAAACCGTGCGATGCGCAAAACGGCGCGAGTGATAAACTGCGCAAAACCGTGCGATGCGCAAAACGGCACGAGTTATAAACTGTGCAAAATGGTGCGATGCGCAAAACGGCGTGCGTGAAAAACTGCGCAAAACCGTGCAATGCACAAAACGGCGCCATTGATAAACTGCGTAAAACGGTGCGATATGCAAAACGCCGCGATTGATAAACTGCGCAACACCGTGAGATGCGCAAAACGGCGCGAGTGATAAACTGCGCAAAACGTTGCGATGCGCATAACGGCACGAGTGGTAAACTGCGCAAAACCGTGCGATGCACAAAACGGCACCCGTGATAAACTGCGCAAAACAGTGCGATGCATAAATCGGCACCAGTGATAAACTACGCAAAACAGTGCGATGCACAAAACGGCGCGAGTCATAAAGTGCGCAAAACCGTGCGATGCGCAAAACGGCGCGATTGGTAAACTGCGCAAAATAGAGCGATGCGCAAAATGACGCGATTGATAAACTGCGCAAAACAGTGCGATGCGCAAAAGGGCGCCAGTGATAAACTGCGCAAAACAGTACGATGCGCAAAACGGCGGGAGTGGTAAACTGCACAAAACGGTGCGATGCGCAAAACGGCTCGAGTGGTAAACTGCGCAAAATCGTGCGATGCGCAAAACGGCACGAGTGATAAACTGCGCAAAACAGCGCGATGCACAAAACCGCGTGACTGATAAACTGTGCAAAACGGTGCGATGCGCAAAAGGGCGCGAGTGAAAAACTGCGAAAAATCGTGCGATGCGCAAAACGGCGCGAGTGATAAACTGCGCAAAACCGTGCGATGCGCAAAACGGCACGAGTGATAAACTGTGCAAAATGGTGCGATGCGCAAAACGGCGCGAGTGAAAAACTGCGCAAAACCGTGCAATGCACAAAACGGCGCCATTGATAAACTGCGTAAAACGGTGCGATACGCAAAACGCCGCGATTGATAAACTGCGCAAAAGGTGCGATGCGCAACACCCCGCGAGTGATAAAGTGCGCAAAACGCTGCGATGCGCAAAATGACGCGAGTGATAAACTGCGCAAAACGGTGCGATGCGCAACACGCCACGAGTGAGAAACTGCGCAAAACCGTGCGATGCGCAAAACGGCACGTTTGATAAACTGCGCAAAATCGTGCGATGCGCAAAACGACGCGAGTGATAAACTACGCAAAACGGTGCGATGCGCAAAACGGCGGCATTGAAAAACTGCGCCAAACCGTGCGATGCGCAAAACGGCGCGAGTGATAAACTGTGCAAAATCGTGCGTTGCGCAAAACGGCGCGATTGATAAACTGCGCAAAACGGTGCGATGCTCAAAACGACGCGAGTGATAAACTGCGCAAAACTGTGCGATGCGCAAAACGGCGCGAGTGATCAACTGCGCAAAATCGTGCGATGCGGAAAACGGCGCGATTGATAAACTGCGCAAAACCGTGCGATGCGCAAAACGGCGCGAGGGATAAACTGCGCAAAACCGTGCGATGCGCAAAACAGCGCGAGTCATAAACTGCGCAAAACGGTGCGATGCGCAAAACCGCGTGACTGATAAACTGTGCAAAACGGTGCGATGCGCAAAAGGGCGCGAGTGAAAAACTGCGAAAAATCGTGCGATGCGCAAAACGGCGCGAGTGATAAACTGCGCAAAACCGTGCGATGCGCAAAACGGCACGAGTGATAAACTGTGCAAAATGGTGCGATGCGCAAAACGGCGCGAGTGAAAAACTGCGCAAAACCGTGCAATGCACAAAACGGCGCCATTGATAAACTGCGTAAAACGGTGCGATACGCAAAACGCCGCGATTGATAAACTGCGCAAAAGGTGCGATGCGCAACACCCCGCGAGTGATAAAGTGCGCAAAACGCTGCGATGCGCAAAATGACGCGAGTGATAAACTGCGCAAAACGGTGCGATGCGCAAGACGCCACGAGTGAGAAACTGCGCAAAACCGTGCGATGCGCAAAACGGCACGTTTGATAAACTGCGCAAAATCGTGCGATGCGCAAAACGGCGCGAGTGATAAACTACGCAAAACGGTGCGATGCGCAAAACGGCGGGATTGAAAAACTGCGCCAAACCGTGCGATGCACAAAACGGCGCGAGTGATAAACTGTGCAAAATCGTGCGTTGCGCAAAACGGCGCGATTGATAAACTGCGCAAAACGGTGCGATGCTCAAAACGACGCGCGTGATAAACTGCGCAAAACTGTGCGATGCGCAAAACGGCGCGAGTGATCAACTGCGCAAAATCGTGCGATGCGGAAAACGGCGCGATTGATAAACTGCGCAAAACCGTGCGATGCGCAAAACGGCGCGAGGGATAAACTGCGCAAAACCGTGCGATGCGCAAAACGGCGCGAGTCATAAACTGCGCAAAACGGTGCGATGCGCAAAACCGCGTGACTGATAAACTGTGCAAAACGGTGCGATGCGCAAAAGGGCGCGAGTGAAAAACTGCGAAAAACCGTGCGATGCGCAAAACGACGCGAGTGATAAACTGCGCAAAACCGTGCGATGCGCAAAACGGCCCGAGTGATAAACTGTGCAAAATGGTGCGACGCGCAAAACGGCGCGAGTGAAAAACTGCGCAAAACCGTGCAATGCACAAAACGGCGCCATTGATAAACTGCGTAAAACGGTGCGATACGCAAAACGCCGCGATTGATAAACTGCGCAAAAGGTGCGATGCGCAACACCCCGCGAGTGATAAAGTGCGCCAAAACGCTGCGATGCGCCAAATCACGCGAGTGATAAACTGCGCAAAACCGTGCGATGCGCAAAACGGCACGTTTGATAAACTGCGCAAAACGGCACGTTTGATAAACGACGCGAGTGATAAACTGTGCAAAATCGTGCGTTGCACAAAACGGCACGATTGATAAACTGCGTAAAACGGTGCGATGCGCAAAACGACGCGAGTGATAAACTGCGCAAAACAGTGCGATGCGCAAAACGGCACCAGTGATAAACAGCGCAAAATAGTGCGATGCGCAAAACAGCGCGTGTGATAAACTGCGCAAAACGGTGCCATCCGCAAAACGGCGCGAGTGATAAACTGCGCAGAACGGTGCCATGCGCAAAACGGCGCGATTGATAAACTGCGCACAACCGTGCGATGCGCAAAACGGCGCGAGTGATAAAGTGCACAAAACCGTGCGATGCGCAAAACGGCGCGATTGATAAACTGCGCAAAACAGTGCGATGCGCAAAACATGCACGATTGATAAACTGCGCAAAACGGTGCGATGCGCAAAACGGCGCGAGTGATAAACTGCGCAAAACGGTGCGATGCGCGAAACGCCGCGAGTGATAAACTGCGCAAAACGGTGCGATGCGCGAAACGGCGCGAGTGATAAACTGTGCAAAATGGTGCGACGCGCAAAACGCCGCGATTGATAAACTGCGCAAAACGATGCGATGCACAAAACGGAGCGATTGATAAACTACGCAAAACAGTGCAATGCGCAAAACGGCACCAGTGATAAACTGCGCAAAACAGTGCAATGCGCAAAACGGCGCGAGTGATAAACTGCGTAAAACGGTGCGATGCGCAAAACGGCGCGAGTGATAAACTGCGCAAAATCGTGCGATGCGCAAAACGGCGCGATTGATAAACTGCGCAAAACCGTGCGATGCGCAAAACGGCGCGAGTGATAAACTGCGCAAAACGGTGCGATGCGCAAAATGGCGGGAGTGAAAAACTGCGCCAAACCGTGCGATGCGCAAAACGGCGCGATTGATAAACTGCGCAAAACGACGCGAGTGTTAAACTGCGCAAAACTGTGCGATGCGCAAAACGGCGCGAGTGATAAACTGCGCAAAATCGTGCGATGCGCAAAACGGCGCGAGTGATAAACTGCGCAAAATCGTGCGATGCGCAAAACGGCGCGATTGATAAACTGCGCAAAACCGTGCGATGCGCAAAACGGCGCGAGTGATAAACTGCGTAAAACTGTGCGATGCGCAAAACGGCGGGAGTGAAAAACTGCGCCAAACCGTGCGATGCGCAAAACGGCGCGAGTGATAAACTGCGCAACACCGTGCGTTGCGCAAAATGGCGCGATTGATAAACTGCGCAAAACGGTGCGATGCGCAAAACGACGCGGGTGATAAACTGCGCAAACGGTGCGATGCGCAAAAACGGCGCGAGTGATCAACTGCGCAAAACCGTGCGATGCGCAAAACCGCGCGATTGATAAACTGCGCAAAACCTTGCGATGCGCAAAACGGCGCGAGTGATAAACTGCGCAAAACCGTGCGATGCGCAAAACGGCACCATTGATAAACTGCCCAAAACAGTGCGATGCATAAAACGGCACCAGTGATAAACTGCGCAAAACAGTGCGATGCGCAAAACGGCACCAGTGATAAACAGCGCAAAATAGTACGATGCGCAAAACAGCGCGTGTGATAAACTGCGCAAAACGGTGCCATCCGCAAAACGGCGCGAGTGATAAACTGCGCAGAACGGTGCCATGCGCAAAACGGCGCGATTGATAAACTGCGCAGAACCGTGCGATGCGCAAAACGGCGCGAGTGATAAAGTGCGCAAAACCGTGCGATGCGCAAAACGGCGCGATTGATAAACTGCGCAAAACGGTGCGATGCGCAAAACGGCGCGATTGATAAACTGCGCAGAACCGTGCGATGCGCAAAACGGCGCGAGTGATAAAGTGCGCAAAACATGCGCGAGTGATAAACTGCGCAAAACGGCGCGATGCGCAAAACGGCGCGAGTGATAAACTACGCAAAACGGTGCGATGCGCGAAACGGCGCGAGTGATAAACTGTGCAAAACGGTGCGATGCGCCAAACGCCGCGATTGATAAACTGCGCAAAACGGACCGATTGATAAACTGCGCAAAACAGTGCAATGCGCAAAACGGCACCAGTGATAAGCTGCGCAAAATAGTGCAATGCGCAAAACGGCGCGAGTGATAAAGTGCGCAAAACTGCACGAGTGATAAACTGCGCAAAACGGTGCGATTCTCAAAACGGCGCGAGTGATAAACTGCGCAAAACGGTGCGATGCGCAAAACGACGCGAGTGGTAAACTACACAAAACCGTGCGATGCGCAAAACAGCGCGAGTGATAAAGTGCGTAAAACCATGCGATGCGCAAACCGGCGCGATTGATAAACTGCGCAAAATAGTGCGATGAGCAAAACGGAGCAAGTGATAAACTGCGCAAAACGGTGCGATGCGCAACACCGTGCTAGTGATAAAGTGCGCAAAACGCTGCGATGCGTAAAACGGCGCGAGTGATAAACTTCGCAAAACGGTGCGATGCGCAAAACGCCGCGAGTGAGAAACTGCCCAAAACCGTGCGATGCGCAAAACGGCGCGATTGATAAACTGCGTAAAACCGTGCGATGCGTAAAACGGCGCGAGTGATAAACTGTGCAAAACCGTGCGATGCGCAAACCGGCGCTACTGATAAACTGCGCAAAACGGTGCGATGCGCAAAACGGCGCGAGGTGATAAAGTGCGCAAAACGGTGCGATGCGCAAAACGGCGCGAGTGATAAACTGCGCAAAACCGTGCGATGCGATAAACGGCGCGAGTGATAAACTGCGCAAAACGGTGCGATGCGCAAAACTGCGCGAGTGAAAAACTGCTCCAAACCATGCGATACGCAAAACGGCGCGAGTGATAAACTGCGCAAAATCGTGCGATGCGCAAAACGGCGCAATTGATAAACTACGCAAAACGGTGCGATGCGCAAAACGGCCCGAGTGATAAACTGCGCAAAATCGTGCGATGCGCAAAACGGCGCGATTAATAAACTGCGCAAAACCGTGCGATGCGCAAAACGGCGCGAGTGATAAACTGTGCAAAACCGTGCGATGCGTAAAACGGCGCGAGTCATAAACTGCGCAGAACGGTGCGATGCGCAAAACCGCGTGAGTGATAAACTTTGCAAAACGGTGTGATGCGCAAAACGGCTCGAGTGAAAAACTCCGAAAAACAGTGCGATGCGCAAAACGGCGCGAGTGATAAACTGCGCAAAACTGTGCGAGGCGCAAAACGGCGCGGAGTGAGCAACTGCGCAAAATGGTGCGATGCGCAAAACGCCGCGAGTGATAAACTGCGCAAAATCGTGCGATGCGCAAAACGGCGCGATTGATAACTTGCGCAAAACAGTGCGATGCGCAAAAGGGCACCAGTGATAAACTGCGCAAAATAATGCGATGCGCAAAACGGCGCGAGTGATAAACTGCGCAAAACGGCGCGCGTGATAAACTGCGCAAAATCGTGCGTTGCGCAAAACGGCGCGATTGATAAACTGCGCAAAACGGTGCGATGCGCAAAACGGCGCGATTGATAAACTGCGCAAAATCGTGGGATGCGCAAAACGGCGCGAGTGATAAACTGCGTAAAATCGTGCGATGCGCAAAACGGCGCGATTGATAAACTGCGCAAAACCGTGCGATGCGCAAAACGGCGCGAGGGATAAACTGCGCAAAACCGTGCGATGCGCAAAACGGCGCGAGTCATAAACTGCGCAAAACGGTGCGATGCGCAAAACCGCGTGACTGATAAACTGTGCAAAACGGTGCGATGCGCAAAAGGGCGCGAGTGAAAAACTGCGAAAAACCGTGCGATGCGCAAAACGGCACGAGTGATAAACTGTGGAAAATGGTGTGATGCGCAAAACGGCGCGAGTGAAAAACTACGCAAAACCGTGCAATGCACAAAACGGCGCCATTGATAAACTGCGTAAAACAGTGCGATACGCAAAACGCCGCGATTGATAAACTGCGCAAAGGGTGCGATGCGCAACACCCCGCGAGTGATAAAGTGCGCAAAACGCTGCGATGCGCAAAATGACGCGAGTGATAAACTGCGCAAAACGGTGCGATGCGCAACACGCCGCGAGTGAGAAACTGCGCAAAACCGTGCGATGCGCAAAACGGCACGTTTGATAAACTGCGCAAAACAGTGCGATGCGGAACACGCCGCGAGTGAGAAACTGCGCAAAACCGTGCGATGCGCAAAATGACGCGATTGATAAACTGCGCAAAACAGTGCGATGCGCAAAAGGGCGCCAGTGATAAACTGCGCAAAACAGTGCGATGCGCAAAACGGCGGGAGTGGTAAACTGCACAAAACGGTGCGATGCGCAAAATGGCTCGAGTGGTAAACTGCGCAAAATCGTGCGATGCGCAAAACGGCACGAGTGATAAACTGCGCAAAACAGTGCGATGCACAAAACCGCGCGAGTGTTAAACTGCGCAAAACAGTGCGATGCGCAAAACAGCTCGATTGATAAACTGCGCAAAAACGGCGCGATGCGCAAAAACGCGCAAGTGATAAACTGCGCAAAACGGTGCGATGCGCAAAACGGCACGAGTGATAAACTGCGCAAAACGATGCGATGCCCAAAACGGAGCGATTGATAAACTGTGCAAAACAGTGCGACGCGCAAAACGGCACCAGTGATAAACTGCGCAAAATAGTGCAATGCGCAAAACGGCGCGAGTGATAAAGTGCGTAAAACGGTGCGATGCGCAAAACGGCACGAGTGATAAACTGCGCAAAACGGTGCGATGCGTAAAACGGCGCGAGTGATAAACTGCGCAAAACGGTGCGATGCGCAACACGCCGCGAGTGAAAAACTGCGCAAAATCGTGCGATGCGCAAAACGGCACGACTGATAAACTGCGTAAAAACCGTACGATGCGCAAAAACGGCGCGAGTGATAAACTGCGCAAAACCGTGCGATGCGCAAAAGGGCGCGACTGATAAACTGCGCAAACGGTGCGATGCGCAAAACGGCGCGAGTGATTAACTGCGCAAAACGGTGCGATGCGCAAAACGACGCGAGTGATAAACTGCGCAAAATCGTGCGATGCGCAAAAACGGCGAGGTTGATAAACTGCGCAAAACCATGCGATGCGCAAAACGGCGCGAGTGATAAACTGCGCAAAACGGTGCGATGCGTAAAACGGCGCGAGTGAAAAACTGCGCCACACCGTGCGATGCGTAAAACGGCGCGAGTGATAAACTGCGTAAAATCTTACGCTGCGCAAAACGGCGCGATTGATAAACTGTGCAAAACGGTGCGATGCGCAAAACGGCGCGAGTGATAAACTGCGCAAGAACGGCGCGAGTGATAAACTGCGCAAAACCGTGGGATGCGCAAAACGGCGCGAGTGATAAACTGTGCAAAACCGTGGGATGCGCAAAAACGGCGCGAGTGATAAACTACGCAAAATCGTGCGATGCGCAAAACGGTGCGAGTCATAAACTGCGCAAAACGGTGCGATTCGCGAAACCGCGCGAGTGATAAACTGTGCAAAACGGTGCGATGCGCAAAACGGCGCGAGTGAAAAACTACGTAAAACCGTGCGATGCGCAAAACTGCGCGAGTGATAAACTGCGCAAAACCGTGCGATGCGCAAAACGGCACGAGTGATAAACTGTGCAAAATGGTGCGATGCGCAAAACGGCGCGAGTGATAAACTGCGCAAAATCGTGCGATGCGCAAAACGGCGCCATTGATAAACTACGCAAAACGGTGCGATGCGCAAAACGGCGCGAGTGATAAACTGCGCAAAATCGTGCGATGCGCAAAACGGCGCGATTGATAAACTGCGCAAAACCGTGCGATGCGCAAAACGGCGCGAGTGATAAACTGTGCAAAACCGTGCGATGCGTAAAACGGCGCGAGTCATAAACTGCGCAGAACGGTGCGATGCGCAAAACCGCGTGAGTGATAAACTTTGCAAAACGGTGCGATGCGCAAAACGGCGCGAGTGAAAAACTCCGAAAAACCGTGCGATGCGCAAAACGGCGCGAGTGATAAACTGCGCAAAACTGTGCGAGGCGCAAAACGGCGCGTGTGAGCAACTGCGCAAAATGGTGCGATGCGCAAAACGCCGCGAGTGATAAACTGCGCAAAATCGTGCGATGCGCAAAACGGCGCGATTGATAACTTGCGCAAAACAGTGCGATGCGCAAAAGGGCACCAGTGATAAACTGCGCAAAACAATGCGATGCGCAAAACGGCGCGAGTGATAAACTGCGCAAAACGGCGCGAGTTATAAACTGCGCAAAATCGTGCGTTGCGCAAAACGGCGCGATTGATAAACTGCGCAAAACGGTGCGATGCCCAAAACGGCGCGAGTGATAAACTGCGCAAAACGGCGCGAGTGATAAACTGCGCAAAATCGTGCGATGCGCAAAACGGCGCGATTGATAAACTGCGCAAAACCGTGCGATGCGCAAAAGGGCGCGAGTGAAAAACAGCGAAAAACCGTGCGATGCGCAAAACGGCACGAGTGATAAACTGTGCAAAATGGTGCGATGCGCAAAACGGCGCGAGTGAAAAACTCCGCAAAACCGTGCAATGCACAAAACGGCGCCATTGATAAACTGCGTAAAACGGTGCGATACGCAAAACGCCGCGATTGATAAACTGCGCAAAAGGTGCGATGCGCAACACCCCAGCGAGTGATAAAGTGCGCAAAACGCTGCGATGCGCAAAATGACGCGAGTGATAAACTGCGCAAAACGGTGCGATGCGCAACACGCCGCGAGTGAGAAACTGCGCAAAACCGTGCGATGCGCAAAACGGCACGTTTGATAAACTGCGCAAAACAGTGCGATGCGCAACACGCCGCGAGTGAGAAACTGCGCAAAACCGTGCGATGCGCAAAATGACGCGATTGATAAACTGCGCAAAACAGTGCGATGCGCAAAAGGGCGCCAGTGATAAACTGCGCAAAACAGTGCGATGCGCAAAACGGCGGGAGTGGTAAACTGCACAAAACGGTGCGATGCGCAAAACGGCACGAGTGGTAAACTGCGCAAAATCGTGCGATGCGCAAAACGGCACGAGTGATAAACTGCGCAAAACAGTGCGATGCGCAAAACAGCTCGATTGATAAACTGCGCAAAACGGCGCGCTGCGCAAAACCGCGCAAGTGATAAACTGCGCAAAACGGTGCGATGCGCAAAACGGCACGAGTGATAAACTGCGCAAAACGATGCGATGCCCAAAACGGAGCGATTGATAAACTGTGCAAAACAGTGCGACGCGCAAAACGGCACCAGTGATAAACTGCGCAAAATAGTGCAATGCGCAAAACGGCGCGAGTGACAAAGTGCGTAAAACGGTGCGATGCGCAAAACGGCACGAGTGATAAACTGCGCAAAACGGTGCGATGCGCAAAACGGCGCGAGTGATAAACTGCGCAAAACGGTGCGATGCGCAACACGCCGCGAGTGAAAAACTGCGCAAAATCGTGCGATGCGCAAAACGGCACGACTGATAAACTGCGTAAAACCGTACGATGCGCAAAACGGCGCGAGTGATAAACTGCGCAAAACCGTGAGATGCGCAAAAGGGCGCGACTGATAAACTGCGCAAAACGGTGCGATGCGCAAAACGGCGCGAGTGATTAACTGCGCAAAACGGTGCGATGCGCAAAACGACGCGAGTGATAAACTGCGCAAAATCGTGCGATGCGCAAAACGGCGAGGTTGATAAACTGCGCAAAACCATGCGATGCGCAAAACGGCGCGAGTGATAAACTGCGCAAAACGGTGCGATGCGTAAAACGGCGCGAGTGAAAAACTGCGCCACACCGTGCGATGCGTAAAACGGCGCGAGTGATAAACTGCGTAAAATCTTACGCTGCGCAAAACGGCGCGATTGATAAACTGCGCAAAACGGTGCGATGCGCAAAATGGCGCGAGTGATAAACTGCGCAAAACGGCGCGAGTGATAAACTGCGCAAAACCGTGGGATGCGCAAAACGGCGCGAGTGATAAACTGTGCAAAACCGTGGGATGCGCAAAACGGCGCGAGTGATAAACTACGCAAAATCGTGCGATGCGCAAAACGGTGCGAGTCATAAACTGCGCAAAACGGTGCGATTCGCGAAACCGCGCGAGTGATAAACTGTGCAAAACGGTGCGATGCGCAAAACGGCGCGAGTGAAAAACTACGTAAAACCGTGCGATGCGCAAAACTGCGCGAGTGATAAACTGCGCAAAATCGTGCGATGCGCAAAACGGCGCGAGTGATAAACTGTGCAAAACGGTGCGATGCGCAAAACGGCGCGAGTGATAAACTGCGCAAAATCGTGCGATGCGCAAAACGGCGCCATTGATAAACTACGCAAAACGGTGCGATGCGCAAAACGGCGCGAGTGATAAACTGCGCAAAATCGTGCGATGCGCAAAACGGCGCGATTGATAAACTGCGCAAAACCGTGCGATGCGCAAAACGGCGCGAGTGATAAACTGTGCAAAACCGTGCGATGCGTAAAACGGCGCGAGTCATAAACTGCGCAGAACGGTGCAATGCGCAAAACCGTGTGAGTGATAATATTTGCAAAACGGTGCGATGCGCAAAACGGCGCGAGTGAAAAACTCCGAAAAACCGTGCGATGCGCAAAACGGCGCGAGTGATAAACTGCGCAAAACTGTGCGAGGCGCAAAACGGCGCGTGTGAGCAACTGCGCAAAATGGTGCGATGCGCAAAACGCCGCGAGTGATAAACTGCGCAAAATCGTGCGATGCGCAAAACGGCACGATTGATAACTTGCGCAAAACAGTGCGATGCGCAAAAGGGCACCAATGATAAACTGCGCAAAACAATGCGATGCGCAAAACGGCGCGAGTGATAAACTGCGCAAAATCGTGCGTTGCGCAAAACGGCGCGATTGATAAACTGCGCAAAACGGTGCGATGCCCAAAACGGCACGAGTGATAAACTGCGCAAAACGGCGCGATTGATAAACTGCGCAAAACCGTGGGATGCGCAAAACGGCGCGAGTGATAAACTGCGCAAAATCGTGCGATGCGCAAAACGGCGCGATTGATAAACTGCGCAAAACCGTGCGATGCGCAAAACGGCGCGAGTCATAAACTGCGCAAAACGGTGCGATGCGCAAAACCGCGTGAGTGATAAACCGTGCAAAACGGTGCGATGCGCAAAAGGGCGCGAGTGAAAAACTGCGAAAAACCGTGCGATGCGCAAAACGGCGCGAGTGATAAACTGCGCAAAACCGTGCGATGCGCAAAACGGCACGAGTGATAAACTGTGCAAAATGGTGCGATGCGCAAAACGGCGTGCGTGAAAAACTGCGCAAAACCGTGCAATGCACAAAACGGCGCCATTGATAAACTGCGTAAAACGGTGCGATATGCAAAACGCCGCGATTGATAAACTGCGCAAAAGGTGCGATGCGCAACACCCCACGAGTGATAAAGTGCGCAAAACGCTGCGATGCGCAAAATGACGCGAGTGATAAACTATGCAAAACGGTGCGATGCGCAACACGCCGCGAGTGAGAAACTGCGCAAAACCGTGCGATGCGCAAAACGGCACGATTGATAAACTGCATAAAACGGTGCGATGCGTAAAACGGCGCGAGTGATAAACTGCGCAAAACGGTGCGATGCGCAAAACGGCGCGAGTGATCAACTGCGCAAAATCGTGCGATGCGCAAAACGGCGCGATTGATAAACTGGGCAAAACCGTGCGATGCGCAAAATGGCGCGAGTGAGAAACTGCGCAAAACCGTGCGATGCGCAAAACGGCGCGAGTGGCAAACTGCGCAAAACTGTGCGATGCGCAAAACGGCACCATTGATAAACTGCGGAAAACAGTGCGATGCATAAAACGGCACCAGTGATAAACTGCGCAAAACAGTGCGATGCGCAAAACGGCACCAGTGATAAACAGCGCAAAATAGTGCGATGCGCAAAACAGCGCGTGTGATAAACTGCGCAAAACGGTGCCATCCGCAAAACGGCGCGAGTGATAAACTGCGCAGAACGGTGCCATGCGCAAAACGGCGCGATTGATAAACTGCGCAAAACCGTGCGATGCGCAAAACGGCACGAGTGATAAAGTGCGCAAAACCGTGCGATGCGCAAAACGGCGCGATTGATAAACTGCGCAAAACAGTGCGATGCGCAAAACATGCGCGAGTGATAAACTGCGCAAAACGGTGCGATGCGCAAAACGGAGCGAGTGATAAACTGCGCAAAATCGTGCGATGCGCAAAACGGCGCGATTGATAAACTGCGCAAAACCGTGCGATGCGCAAAACGGCGCGAGTGATAAACTGTACAAAACCGTGCGATGCGTAAAATGGCGGGAGTCATAAACTGCGCAGAACGGTGCGATGGGCAAAACCGCGTGAGTGATAAACTTTGCAAAACGGTGCGATGCGCAAAACGGCGCGAGTGAAAAACTCCGTAAAAACGTGCGATGCGCAAAACAGCGCGGGTGATAAACTGCGCAAAACGGCGCGAGTGATAAACTGTGCAAAACGGTGCGATGCGCAAAATGGTGCGAGTGAAAAACTGCGCCAAACCGTGCGATGCGCAAAACGGCGCGAGTGATCAACTGCGCAAAATCGTGCGATGCGCAAAACGGCGCGATTGATAAACTGGGCAAAATCGTGCGATGCGCAAAATGGCGCGAGTGAGAAACTGCGCAAAACCGTGCGATGCGCAAAACGGCGCGAGTGGCAAACTGCGCAAAACTGTGCGATGCGCAAAATGGCACCATTGATAAACTGCGGAAAACAGTGCGATGCATAAAACGGCACCAGTGATAAACTGCGCAAAACAGTGCGATGCGCAAAACGGCACCAGTGATAAACAGCGCAAAATAGTGCGATGCGCAAAACAGCGCGTGTGATAAACTGCGCAAAACGGTGCCATCCGCAAAACGGCGCGAGTGATAAACTGCGCAGAACGGTGCCATGCGCAAAACGGCGCGATTGATAAACTGCGCAAAACCGTGCGATGCGCAAAACGGCACGAGTGATAAAGTGCGCAAAACCGTGCGATGCGCAAAACGGCGCGATTGATAAACTGCGCAAAACAGTGCGATGCGCAAAACATGCGCGAGTGATAAACTGCGCAAAACGGTGCGATGCGCAAAACGGAGCGAGTGATAAACTGCGCAAAATCGTGCGATGCGCAAAACGGCGCGATTGATAAACTGCGCAAAACCGTGCGATGCGCAAAACGGCGCGAGTGATAAACTGTGCAAAACCGTGCGATGCGTAAAATGGCGGAGTCATAAACTGCGCAGAACGGTGCGATGGGCAAAACCGCGTGAGTGATAAACTTTGCAAAACGCTGCGATGCGCAAAACGGCGCGAGTGAAAAACTCCGTAAAAACGTGCGATGCGCAAAACAGCGCGGGTGATAAACTGCGCAAAAACGCGCGATTGATAAACTGCGCAAAACCGTGCGATGCGCAAAATGGTGCGAGTGAAAAACTGCGCCAAACCGTGCGATGCGCAAAACGGCGCGAGTGATAAACTGCGCAAAACCGTGAGTTGCGCAAAACGGTGCGACTGATAAACTGCGCAAAACGGTGCGATGCACAAAACGGCACCAGTGATAAACTGCGCAAAACTGTGCGAGGCGCAAAACGGCGCGAGTGACAAACTGCGCAAAATCGTGCGATGCGCAAAACGGCACGATTGATAAACTGCGCAACACCGTGAGATGCGCAAAACGGCGCGAGTGATAAACTGCGCAAAACGCTGCGATGCGCATAACGGCACGAGTGGTAAACTGCGCAAAACCGTGCGATGCACAAAACGGCACCCGTGATAAACTGCGCAAAACAGTGCGATGCATAAATCGGCACCAGTGATAAACTACGCAAAACAGTGCGATGCGCAAAACGGCGCGAGTCATAAAGTGCGCAAAACCGTGCGATGCGCAAAACGGCGCGATTGGTAAACTGCGCAAAATAGAGCGATGCGCAAAATGACGCGATTGATAAACTGCGCAAAACAGTGCGATGCGCAAAAGGGCGCCAGTGATAAACTGCGCAAAACAGTACGATGCGCAAAACGGCGGGAGTGGTAAACTGCACAAAACGGTGCGATGCGCAAAACGGATCGAGTGGTAAACTGCGCAAAATCGTGCGATGCGCAAAACGGCACGAGTGATAAACTGCGCAAAACAGTGCGATGCACAAAACCGCGTGACTGATAAACTGTGCAAAACGGTGCGATGCGCAAAAGGGCGCGAGTGAAAAACTGTGAAAAATCGTGCGATGCGCAAAACGGCGCGAGTGATAAACTGCGCAAAACCGTGCGATGCGCAAAACGGCACGAGTGATAAACTGTGCAAAATGGTGCGATGCGCAAAACGGCGCGAGTGAAAAACTGCGCAAAACCGTGCAATGCACAAAACGGCGCCATTGATAAACTGCGTAAAACGGTGCGATACGCAAAACGCCGCGAGTGATAAACTGCGCAAAAGGTGCGATGCGCAACACCCCGCGAGTGATAAAGTGCGCAAAACGCTGCGATGCGCAAAATGACGCGAGTGATAAACTGCGCAAAACGGTGCGATGCGCAACACGCCACGAGTGAGAAACTGCGCAAAACCGTGCGATGCGCAAAACGGCACGTTTGATAAACTGCGCAAAACCGTGCGATGCGCAAAACGGCGCGAGTGATAAACTGCGCAAAACGGTGCGATGCGCAAAACGGCAGGATTGAAAAACTGCGCCAAACCGTGCGATGCGCAAAACGACGCGAGTGATAAACTGTGCAAAATCGTGCGTTGCGCAAAACGGCGCGATTGATAAACTGCGCAAAACGGTGCGATGCTCAAAACGACGCGAGTGATAAACTGCGCAAAACTGTGCGATGCGCAAAACGGCGCGAGTGATCAACTGCGCAAAATCATGCGATGCGGAAAACGGCACGATTGATAAACTGCGCAAAACCGTGCGATGCGCAAAACGGCGCGAGTGAGAAACTGCGCAAAACCGTGCGATGCGCAAAACGGCGCGAGTGATCAACTGCGCAAAATCGTGCGATGCGCAAAACGGCGCGATTGATAAACTGCGCAAAATCGTGCGATGCGCAAAACGACGCGATTGATAAACTGCGCAAAACCGTGCGATGCGCAAAACGGCGCGAGTGAGAAACTGCGCAAAACCGTGCGATGCGCAAAACGGCGCGAGTGGCAAACTGCGCAAAACTGTGCGATGCGCAAAACGGCACCATTGATAAACTGCGCAAAACAGTGCGATGCATAAAACGGCACCAGCGATAAACTGCGCAAAACAGTGCGATGCGCAAAACGGCACCAGTGATAAACAGCGCCAAATAGTGCGATGCGCAAAACAGCGCGTGTGATAAACTGCGCAAAACGGTGCCATCCGCAAAACGGCGCGAGTGATAAACTGCGCAGAACGGTGCCATGCGCAAAACGGCGCGATTGATAAACTGCGCACAACCGTGCGATGCGCAAAACGGCGCGAGTGATAAAGTGCACAAAACCGTGCGATGCGCAAAACGGCGCGATTGATAAACTGCGCAAAACAGTGCGATGCGCAAAACATGCGCGAGTGATAAACTGCGCAAAACGGTGCGATGCGCAAAACGGCGCGAGTGATAAACTGCGCAAAACGGTGCGAGGCGCGAAACGGCGCGAGTGATAAACTGCGCAAAACGGTGCGACGCGCGAAACGGCGCGAGTGATAAACTGTGCAAAATGGTGCGACCCGCAAAACGCCGCGATTGATAAACTGCGCAAAACGATGCGATGCACAAAACGGAGCGATTGATAAACTGTGCAAAACAGTGCAATGCGCAAAACGGCACCAGTGATAAACTGCGCAAAACAGTGCAATGCGCAAAATGGCGCGAGTGATAAAGTGCGCAAAACGGCACGAGTGATAAACTGCGCAAAACGGTGCGATGCTCAAAACGGCGCGAGTGATAAACTGCGCAAAACGGTGCGATGCGCAAAACGGCGCGAGTGTAAACTGCACAAAATCGTGCGATGCGTAAAACGGCGCGAGTGATAAATTGCGTAAAACCGTGCGATGCGCAAAACGACGCGATTGATAAACTGCGCAAAATAGTGCGATGAGCAAAACGGAGCAAGTGATAAACTGCGCAAAACGGTGCGATGCGCAACACCGCGCTAGTGATAAATGCACAAAACGCGGCGATGCGCAAAACGGCGCGAGTGATAAACTTCGCAAAACGGTGCGATGCGCAAAACGCCGCGAGTGAGAAGCTGCGCAAAACCGTGCGATGCGCAAAACGACGCGATTGATAAATTGCGTAAAACCGTGCGATGCGTAAAACGGCGCGAGTGATAAACTGCACAAAACCGTGCGATGCGCAAAACGGCGCTACTGATAAACTGCGCAAAACGGTGCGATGCGCAAAATGGCGCGAGTGATAAAGTGCGCAAAACGGTGCGATGCGCAAAACGGCGCGAGTGATAAACTGCGCAAAACCGTGCGATGCGATAAACGGCGCGAGTGATAAACTGCGCAAAACGGTGCGATGCGCAAAACGGCGCGAGTGAAAAACTGCTCCAAACCATGCGATGCGCAAAACGGCGTGAGTGATAAACTGCGCAAAATCGTGCGATGCGCAAAACGGCACAATTGATAAACTACGCAAAACGGTGCGATGCGCAAAACGGCCCAAGTGATAAACTGCGCAAAATCGTGCGATGCGCAAAACGGCGCGATTGATAAACTGCGCAAAACCGTGCGATGCGCAAAACGGCGCGAGTGATAAACTGTGTAAATCCGTGCGATGCGTAAAACGGCGCGAGTCATAAACTGCGCAGAACGGTGCGATGCGCAAAACTGCGTGAGTGATAAACTTTGCAAAACGGTGCGATGCGCAAAACGGCGCGAGTGAAAAACTCCGGAAAACCGTGCGATGCGCAAATCGGCGCGAGTGATAAACTGCGCAAAACTGTGCGAGGCGCAAAACGGCGTAAGTGAGCAACTGCGCAAAATGGTGCGATGCGCAAAACGCCGCGAGTGATAAACTGCGCAAAATCGTGCGATGCGCAAAACGGCGCGATTGATAACTTGCGCAAAACAGTGCGATGCGCAAAAGGGCACCAGTGATAAACTGCGCAAAACAATACGATGCGCAAAATGGCGCGAGTGATAAACTGCGCAAAACGGCGCGAGTGATAAACTGCGCAAAATCGTGCGTTGCGCAAAACGGCGCGATTAATAAACTGCGCAAAACGGTGCGATGCGCAAAACGGCGCGAGTGATAAACTGCGCAAAATCGTGCGATGCGCAAAACGGTGCGATTGATAAACTGCGCAAAACCGTGCGATGCGCAAAACGGCGCGAGGTATAAACTGCGCAAAATGGCGCGATTGATAAACTGCGCAAAACCGTGCGATGCGCAAAACGGCGCGAGGTATAAACTGCGCAAAACCGTGCGATGCGCAAAACGGCGCGAGTCATAGACTGCGCAAAACGGTGCGATGCGCAAAACCGCGGGAGTGATAAACTGTGCAAAACGGTGCGATGCGCAAAAGGGCGCGAGTGAAAAACTGCGAAAAACCGTGCGATGCGCAAAACGGCGCGAGTGATAAACTGCGCAAAACCGTGCGATGCGCAAAACGGCACGAGTGATAAACTGTGCAAAATGGTGCGATGCGCAAAACGGCGCGAGTGAAAAACTGCGCAAAACCGTGCAATGCACAAAACGGCGCCATTGATAACTGCGTAAAACGGTGCGATACGCAAAACGCCGCGATTGATAAACTGCACAAAAGGTGCGATGCGCAACACCCCGCGAGTGATAAAGTGCGCAAAACCCTGCGATGCGCAAAATGACGCGAGTGATAAACTGCACAAAACGGTGCGATGCGCAACACGCCGCGAGTGAGAAACTGCGCAAAACCGTGCGATGCGCAAAACGGCACGATTGATAAACTGCGTAAAACCGTGCGATGCGCAAAACGGCGCGAGTGATAAACTGCGCGAAATCGTGCGACGCGTAAAATGGCGCGACTGATAAACTGCGTAAAACGGTGCGATGAGCAAAACGGCGCGAGTGATAAACTGCGCAAAATCGTGCGATGCGCAAAACGGCGCGATTGATAAACTGCGCAAAACCGTGCGATGCGCAAAAGGGCGCGAGTGATAAACTGTGCAAAATGGTGCGACGCGCAAAACGGCGGGAGTGAAAAACTGCGCCAAACCGTGCGATGCGCAAAACGGCGCGAGTGATAAACTGCGCAAAACCGTGCGTTGCGCAAAACGGCGCGATTGATAAACTGCGCAAAACGATGCGATGCGCAAAACGACGCGAGTGATAAACTGCGCAAAACCGTGCGATGCGCAAAACGGCGCGAGTGGCAAACTGCGCAAAACCGTGCGATGCGCAAAACGGCACCATTGATAAACTGTGCAAAACAGTGCGATGCATAAAATGGCACCAGTGATAAACTGCGCGAAACAGTGCAATGCGCAAAACGGCACCAGTGATAAACAGCGCAAAGTAGTGCGATGCGCAAAACAGCGCGTGTGATAAACTGCGCAAAATGGTGCCATGCGCAAAACGGCGCGAGTGATAAACTGCGCAGAACGGTGCCATGCGCAAAACGGCGCGATTGATAAACTGCGCAAAACCGTGCGATGCGCAAAACGGCGCGAGTGATAAAGTGCGCAAAACCGTGCGATGCGCAAAACCGCGCGACTGATAAACTCCGCAAAACAGTGCGATGCGCAAAACATGCGCGAGTGATAAACTGCGCAAAACAGTGCGATGCGCAAAACGGCGGGAGTGGTAAACTGCACAAAACGGTGCGATGCGCAAAATGGCTCGAGTGGTAAACTGCGCAAAATCGTGCGATGCGCAAAACGGCACGAGTGATAAACTGCGCAAAACAGTGCGATGCACAAAACCGCGCGAGTGTTAAACTGCGCAAAACAGTGCGATGCGCAAAACAGCTCGATTGATAAACTGCGCAAAACGGCGCGATGCGCAAAACCGCGCAAGTGATAAACTGCGCAAAACGGCACGAGTGATAAACTGCGCAAAACGATGCGATGCCCAAAACGGAGCGATTGATAAACTGTGCAAAACAGTGCGACGCGCAAAACGGCACCAGTGATAAACTGCGCAAAATAGTGCAATGCGCAAAACGGCGCGAGTGACAAAGTGCGTAAAACGGTGCGATGCGCAAAACGGCACGAGTGATAAACTGCGCAAAACGGTGCGATGCGTAAAACGGCGCGAGTGATAAACTGCGCAAAACGGTGCGATGCGCAACACGCCGCGAGTGAAAAACTGCGCAAAATCTTGCGATGCGCAAAACGGCACGACTGATAAACTGCGTAAAACCGTACGATGCGCAAAACGGCGCGAGTGATAAACTGCGCAAAACCGTGAGATGCGCAAAAGGGCGCGACTGATAAACTGCGCAAAACGGTGCGATGCGCAAAACGGCGCGAGTGATTAACTGCGCAAAACGGTGCGATGCGCAAAACGACGCGAGTGATAAACTGCGCAAAATCGTGCGATGCGCAAAACGGCGAGGTTGATAAACTGCGCAAAACCATGCGATGCGCAAAACGGCGCGAGTGATAAACTGCGCAAAACGGTGCGATGCGTAAAACGGCGCGAGTGAAAAACTGCGCCACACCGTGCGATGCGTAAAACGGCGCGAGTGATAAACTGCGTAAAATCTTACGCTGCGCAAAACGGCGCGATTGATAAACTGCGCAAAACGGTGCGATGCGCAAAACGGCTCGAGTGATAAACTGCGCAAAACGGCGCGAGTGATAAACTGCGCAAAACCGTGGGATGCGCAAAACGGCGCGAGTGATAAACTGTGCAAAACCGTGGGATGCGCAAAACGGCGCGAGTGATAAACTACGCAAAATCGTGCGATGCGCAAAACGGTGCGAGTCATAAACTGCGCAAAACGGTGCGATTCGCGAAACCGCGCGAGTGATAAACTGTGCAAAACGGTGCGATGCGCAAAACGGCGCGAGTGAAAAACTACGTAAAACCGTGCGATGCGCAAAACTGCGCGAGTGATAAACTGCGCAAAATCGTGCGATGCGCAAAACGGCGCGAGTGATAAACTGTGCAAAACGGTGCGATGCGCAAAACGGCGCGAGTGATAAACTGCGCAAAATCGTGCGATGCGCAAAACGGCGCCATTGATAAACTACGCAAAACGGTGCGATGCGCAAAACGGCGCGAGTGATAAACTGCGCAAAATCGTGCGATGCGCAAAACGGCGCGATTGATAAACTGCGCAAAACCGTGCGATGCGCAAAACGGCGCGAGTGATAAACTGTGCAAAACCGTGCGATGCGTAAAACGGCGCGAGTCATAAACTGCGCAGAACGGTGCAATGCGCAAAACCGTGTGAGTGATAATATTTGCAAAACGGTGCGATGCGCAAAACGGCGCGAGTGAAAAACTCCGAAAAACCGTGCGATGCGCAAAACGGCGCGAGTGATAAACTGCGCAAAACTGTGCGAGGCGCAAAACGGCGCGTGTGAGACACTGCGCAAAATGGTGCGATGCGCAAAACGCCGCGAGTGATAAACTGCGCAAAATCGTGCGATGCGCAAAACGGCACGATTGATAACTTGCGCAAAACAGTGCGATGCGCAAAAGGGCACCAATGATAAACTGCGCAAAACAATGCGATGCGCAAAACGGCGCGAGTGATAAACTGCGCAAAATCGTGCGTTGCGCAAAACGGCGCGATTGATAAACTGCGCAAAACGGTGCGATGCCCAAAACGGCGCGAGTGATAAACTGCGCAAAACGGCGCGATTGATAAACTGCGCAAAACCGTGGGATGCGCAAAACGGCGCGAGTGATAAACTGCGCAAAATCGTGCGATGCGCAAAACGGCGCGATTGATAAACTGCGCAAAACCGTGCGATGCGCAAAACGGCGCGAGTCATAAACTGCGCAAAACGGTGCGATGCGCAAAACCGCGTGAGTGATAAACCGTGCAAAACGGTGCGATGCGCAAAAGGGCGCGAGTGAAAAACTGCGAAAAACCGTGCGATGCGCAAAACGGCGCGAGTGATAAACTGCGCAAAACCGTGCGATGCGCAAAACGGCACGAGTGATAAACTGTGCAAAATGGTGCGATGCGCAAAACGGCGTGCGTGAAAAACTGCGCAAAACCGTGCAATGCACAAAACGGCGCCATTGATAAACTGCGTAAAACGGTGCGATATGCAAAACGCCGCGATTGATAAACTGCGCAAAAGGTGCGATGCGCAACACCCCGCGAGTGATAAAGTGCGCAAAACGCTGCGATGCGCAAAATGACGCGAGTGATAAACTGTGCAAAACGGTGCGATGCGCAACACGCCGCGAGTGAGAAACTGCGCAAAACCGTGCGATGCGCAAAACGGCACGATTGATAAACTGCATAAAACGGTGCGATGCGTAAAACGACGCGAGTGATAAACTGCGCAAAACGGTGCGATGCGCAAAACGGCGCGAGTGATAAACTGCGCAAAACCGTGCGTTGCGCAAAACGGCGCGATTGATAAACTGCGCAAAACTCTGCGATGCGCAAAACGACGCGAGTGATAAACTGCGCAAAACGGTGCGATGCGCAAAACGGCGCGAGTGATCAACTGCGCAAAATCGTGCGATGCGCAAAACGGCGCGATTGATAAACTGGGCAAAATCGTGCGATGCGCAAAATGGCGCGAGTGAGAAACTGCGCAAAACCGTGCTATGCGCAAAACGGCGCGAGTGGCAAACTGCGCAAAACTGTGCGATGCGCAAAATGGCACCATTGATAAACTGCGGAAAACAGTGCGATGCATAAAACGGCACCAGTGATAAACTGCGCAAAACAGTGCGATGCGCAAAACGGCACCAGTGATAAACAGCGCAAAATAGTGCGATGCGCAAAACAGCGCGTGTGATAAACTGCGCAAAACGGTGCCATCCGCAAAACGGCGCGAGTGATAAACTGCGCAGCACGGTGCCATGCGCAAAACGGCGCGATTGATAAACTGCGCAAAACCGTGCGATGCGCAAAACGGCGCGAGTGATAAAGTGCGCAAAACCGTGCGATGCGCAAAACGGCACGATTGATAAACTGCGCAAAACAGTGCGATGCGCAAAACATGCGCGAGTGATAAACTGCGCAAAACGGTGCGATGCGCAAAACGGAGCGAGTGATAAACTGCGCAAAATCGTGCGATGCGCAAAACGGCGCGATTGATAAACTGCGCAAGACCGTGCGATGCGCAAAACGGCGCGAGTGATAAACTGTGCAAAACCGTGCGATGCGTAAAATGGTGGGAGTCATAAACTGCGCAGAACGGTGCGATGGCAAAACCGCGTGAGTGATAAACTTTGCAAAACGGTGCGATGCGTAAAACGGCGCGAGTGAAAAACTCCGTAAAAACGTGCGATGCGCAAAACAGCGCGGGTGATAAACTGCGCAAAACGGCGCGAGTGATAAACTGTGCAAAACGGTGCGATTCGCAAAACGGCGCGATTGATAAACTGCGCAAAATCGTGCGATGCGCAAAATGGCGCGAGTGAAAAACTGCGCCAAACCGTGCGATGCGCAAAACGGCGCGAGGGATAAACTGCGCAAAACCGTGCGTTGCGCAAAACCGTGCGACTGATAAACTGCGCAAAACGGTGCGATGCACAAAACGGCACCAGTGATAAACTGCGCAAAACTGTGATAAACTGCGCAAAACGGCGCGAGTGATAAACTGCGCAAAACGCTGCGATGCGCAAAATGACGCGAGTGATAAACTGCGCAAAACGGTGCGATGCGCAACACGCCACGAGTGAGAAACTGCGCAAAACCGTGCGATGCGCAAAACGGCACGTTTGATAAACTGCGCAAAACCGTGCGATGCCCAAAACGGCGCGAGTGATAAACTGCGCAAAACGGTGCGATGCGCAAAACGGCAGGATTGAAAAACTGCGCCAAACCGTGCGATGCGCAAAACGGCGCGAGTGATAAACTGTGCAAAATCGTGCGTTGCGCAAAACGGCGCGATTGATAAACTGCGCAAAACGGTGCGATGCTCAAAACGACGCGAGTGATAAACTGCGCAAAACTGTGCGATGCGCAAAACGGCGCGAGTGATCAACTGCGCAAAATCATGCGATGCGGAAAACGGCGTGATTGATAAACTGCGCAAAACCGTGCGATGCGCAAAACGGCGCGAGTGAGAAACTGCGCAAAACCGTGCGATGCGCAAAACGACGCGAGTGATCAACTGCGCAAAATCGTGCGATGCGCAAAACGGCGCGATTGATAAACTGCGCAAAATCGTGCGATGCGCAAAACGACGCGATTGATAAACTGCGCAAAACCGTGCGATGCGCAAAACGGCGCGAGTGAGAAACTGCGCAAAACCGTGCGATGCGCAAAACGGCGCGAGTGGCAAACTGCGCAAAACCGTGCGATGCGCAAAACGGCACCATTGATAAACTGCGCAAAACAGTGCGATGCATAAAACGGCACCAGCGATAAACTGCGCAAAACAGTGCGATGCGCAAAACGGCACCAGTGATAAACAGCGCAAAATAGTGCGATGCGCAAAACAGCGCGTGTGATAAACTGCGCAAAACGGTGCCATCCGCAAAACGGCGCGAGTGATAAACTGCGCAGAACGGTGCCATGCGCAAAACGGCGCGATTGATAAACTGCGCACAACCGTGCGATGCGCAAAACGGCGCGAGTGATAAAGTGCACAAAACCGTGCGATGCGCAAAACGGCGCGATTGATAAACTGCGCAAAACAGTGCGATGCGCAAAACATGCGCGAGTGATAAACTGCGCAAAACGGTGCGATGCGCAAAACGGCGCGAGTGATAAACTGCGCAAAACGGTGCGAGGCGCGAAACGGCGCGAGTGATAAACTGCGCAAAACGGTGCGACGCGCGAAACGGCGCGAGTGATAAACTGTGCAAAATGGTGCGACCCGCAAAACGCCGCGATTGATAAACTGCGCAAAACGATGCGATGCACAAAACGGAGCGATTGATAAACTGTGCAAAACAGTGCAATGTGCAAAACGGCAGCAGTGATAAACTGCGCAAAACAGTGCAATGCGCAAAATGGCGCGAGTGATAAAGTGCGCAAAACGGCACGAGTGATAAACTGCGCAAAACGGTGCGATGCTCAAAACGGCGCGAGTGATAAACTGCGCAAAACGGTGCGATGCGCAAAACGGCGCGAGTGTAAACTGCACAAAATCGTGCGATGCGTAAAACGGCGCGAGTGATAAATTGCGTAAAACCGTGCGATGCGCAAAACGACGCGATTGATAAACTGCGCAAAATAGTGCGATGAGCAAAACGGAGCAAGTGATAAACTGCGCAAAACGGTGCGATGCGCAACACCGCGCTAGTGATAAATGCACAAAACGCGGCGATGCGCAAAACGGCGCGAGTGATAAACTTCGCAAAACGGTGCGATGCGCAAAACGCCGCGAGTGAGAAGCTGCGCAAAACCGTGCGATGCGCAAAACGACGCGATTGATAAATTGCGTAAAACCGTGCGATGCGTAAAACGGCGCGAGTGATAAACTGCACAAAACCGTGCGATGCGCAAAACGGCGCTACTGATAAACTGCGCAAAACGGTGCGATGCGCAAAATGGCGCGAGTGATAAAGTGCGCAAAACGGTGCGATGCGCAAAACGGCGCGAGTGATAAACTGCGCAAAACCGTGCGATGCGATAAACGGCGCGAGTGATAAACTGCGCAAAACGGTGCGATGCGCAAAACGGCGTGAGTGATAAACTGCGCAAAATCGTGCGATGCGCAAAACGGCGCAATTGATAAACTACGCAAAACGGTGCGATGCGCAAAACGGCCCAAGTGATAAACTGCGCAAAATCGTGCGATGCGCAAAACGGCGCGATTGATAAACTGCGCAAAACCGTGCGATGCGCAAAACGGCGCGAGTGATAAACTGCGCAAAACCGTGCGATGCGCAAAACGGCGCGAGTGATAAACTGTGTAAATCCGTGCGATGCGTAAAACGGCGCGAGTCATAAACTGCGCAGAACGGTGCGATGCGCAAAACTGCGTGAGTGATAAACTTTGCAAAACGGTGCGATGCGCAAAACGGCGCGAGTGAAAAACTCTGGAAAACTGTGCGATGCGCAAATCGGCGCGAGTGATAAACTGCGCAAAACTGTGCGAGGCGCAAAACGGCGCAAGTGAGCAACTGCGCAAAATGGTGCGATGCGCAAAACGCCGCGAGTGATAAACTGCGCAAAATCGTGCGATGCGCAAAACGGCGCGATTGATAACTTGCGCAAAACAGTGCGATGCGCAAAAGGGCACCAGTGATAAACTGCGCAAAACAATACGATGCGCAAAATGGCGCGAGTGATAAACTGCGCAAAACGGCGCGAGTGATAAACTGCGCAAAATCGTGCGTTGCGCAAAACGGCGCGATTAATAAACTGCGCAAAACGATGCGATGCGCAAAACGGCGCGAGTGATAAACTGCGCAAAATCGTGCGATGCGCAAAACGGTGCGATTGATAAACTGCGCAAAACCGTGCGATGCGCAAAACGGCGCGAGGTATAAACTGCGCAAAACGGCGCGAGTGATAAACTGCGCAAAATCGTGCGATGCGCAAAACGGCGCGATTGATAAACTGCGCAAAATCGTGCGATGCGCAAAACGGCGCGAGGTATAAACTGCGCAAAACCGTGCGATGCGCAAAACGGCGCGAGTCATAGACTGCGCAAAACGGTGCGATGCGCAAAACCGCGGGAGTGATAAACTGTGCAAAACGGTGCGATGCGCAAAAGGGCGCGAGTGAAAAACTGCGAAAAACCGTGCGATGCGCAAAACGGCGCGAGTGATAAACTGCGCAAAACCGTGCGATGCGCAAAACGGCACGAGTGATAAACTGTGCAAAATGGTGCGATGCGCAAAACGGCGCGAGTGAAAAACTGCGCAAAACCGTGCAATGCACAAAACGGCGCCATTGATAAACTGCGTAAAACGGTGCGATACGCAAAACGCCGCGATTGATAAACTGCACAAAAGGTGCGATGCGCAACACCCCGCGAGTGATAAAGTGCGCAAAACCCTGCGATGCGCAAAATGACGCGAGTGATAAACTGCACAAAACGGTGCGATGCGCAACACGCCGCGAGTGAGAAACTGCGCAAAACCGTGCGATGCGCAAAACGGCACGATTGATAAACTGCGTAAAACCGTGCGATGCGCAAAACGGCGCGAGTGATAAACTGCGCAGAACGGTGCCATGCGCAAAACGGCGCGATTGATAAACTGCGCAAAACCGTGCGATGCGCAAAACGGCGCGAGTGATAAAGTGCGCAAAACCGTGCGATGCGTAAAACGGCGCGACTGATAAACTGCGCAAAACAGTGCGATGCGCAAAACATGCGCGAGTGATAAACTGCGCAAAACGGTGCGATGCGCAAAACGGCGCGAGTGAAAAACTGCTCCAAACCATGCGATGCGCAAAACGGCGCGAGTGATAAACTGCGCAAAATCGTGCGATGCGCAAAACGGCGCAATTGATAAACTACGCAAAACGGTGCGATGCGCAAAACGGCCCGAGTGATAAACTGTGCAAAACCGTGCGATGCGTAAAACGGCGCGAGTTATAAACTGCGCAGAACGGTGCGATGCGTAAAACCGCGTGAGTGGTAAACTTTGCAAAACGGTGCGATGCGCAAAACGGCGCGAGTGAAAAACTCCGGAAAACCGTGCGATGCGCAAAACGGCGCGAGTGATAAACTGCGCAAAACTGTGCGAGGCGCAAAACGGCGCGAGTGAGCAACTGCGCAAAATGGTGCGATGCGCAAAACGCCGCGAGTGATAAACTGCGCAAAATCGTGCGATGCGCAAAACGGCGCGATTGATAACTTGCGCAAAACCGTGCGATGCGCAAAACGGCGCGACTGATAAACTGCGCAAAACAGTGCGATGCGCAAAACATGCGCGAGTGATAAACTGCGCAAAACGGTGCGATGCGCAAAACGGCGGGAGTGAAAAACTGCTCCAAACCACGCGATGCGCAAAACGGCGCGAGTGATAAACTGCGCAAAATCGTGCGATGCGCAAAACGGCGCCATTGATAAACTACGCAAAACGGTGCGATGCGCAAAACGGCCCGAGTGATAAACTGTGCAAAACCGTGCGATGCGTAAAACGGCGCGAGTCATAAACTGCGCAGAACGGTGCGATGCGTAAAACCGCGTGAGTGATAAACTTTGCAAAACGGTGCGATGCGCAAAACGGCGCGAGTGAAAAACTCCGGAAAACCGTGCGATGCGCAAAACGGCGCGAGTGATAAACTGCGCAAAACTGTGCGAGGCGCAAAACGGCGCGAGTGAGCAACTGCGCAAAATGGTGCGATGCGCAAAACGCCGCGAGTGATAAACTGCGCAAAATCGTGCGATGCGCAAAACGGCGCGACTGATAAACTGTGCAAAACAGTGCGATGCGCAAAACATGCGCGAGTGATAAACTGCGCAAAACGGTGCGATGCGCAAAACGGCGCGAGTGAAAAACTGCTCCAAACCATGCGATGCGCAAAATGGCGCGAGTGATAAACTGCGCAAAATCGTGCGATGCGCAAAACAGCGCAATTGATAAACTACGCAAAACGGTGCGATGCGCAAAACGGCCCGAGTGATAAACTGTGCAAAACCGTGCGATGCGTAAAACGGCGCGAGTCATAAACTGCGCAGAACGGTGCGATGCGTAAAACCGCGTGAGTGATAAACTTTGCAAAACGGTGCGATGCGCAAAACGGCGCGAGTGAAAAACTCCGGAAAACCGTGCGATGCGCAAAACGGCGCGAGTGATAAACTGCGCAAAACTGTGCGAGGCGCAAAACGGCGCGAGTGAGCAACTGCGCAAAATGGTGCGATGCGCAAAACGCCGCGAGTGATAAACTGCGCAAAATCGTGCGATGCGCAAAACGGCGCGATTGATAACTTGCGCAAAACCGTGCGAGGCGCAAAACGGCGCGAGTGAGCAACTGCGCAAAATGGTGCAATGCGCAAAACGCCGCGAGTGATAAACTGCGCAAAATCGTGCGATGCGCAAAACGGCGCGATTGATAACTTGCGCAAAACCGTGCGATGCGCAAAACGGCGCGACTGATAAACTGCGCAAAACAGTGCGATGCGCAAAACATGCGCGAGTGATAAACTACGCAAAACGGTGCGATGCGCAAAACGGCGCGAGTGAAAAACTGCTCCAAACCATGCGATGCGCAAAACGGCGCGAGTGATAAACTGCGCAAAATCGTGCGATGCGCAAAACGGCGCAATTGATAAACTACGTAAAACGGTGCGATGCGCAAAACGGCCCGAGTGATAAACTGTGCAAAACCGTGCGATGCGTAAAACGGCGCGAGTCATAAACTGCGCAGAACGGTGCGATGCGTAAAACCGCGTGAGTGATAAACTTTGCAAAACGGTGCGATGCGCAAAACGACGTGAGTGAAAAACTCTGGAAAACCGTGCGATGCGCAAAACGGCGCGAGTGATAAACTGCGCAAAACTGTGCGAGGCGCAAAACGGCGCGAGTGAGCAACTGTGCAAAATGGTGCGATGCGCAAAACGCCGCGAGTGATAAACTACGCAAAATCGTGCGATGCGCAAAACGGCGCGATTGATAACTTGCGCAAAACCGTGCGATGCGCAAAACGGCGCGACTGATAAACTGCGCAAAACAGTGCGATGCGCAAAACATGCGCGAGTGATAAACTGCGCAAAACGGTGCGATGCGCAAAACGGCGCGAGTGAAAAACTGCTCCAAACCATGCGATGCGCAAAACGGCGCGAGTGATAAACTGCGCAAAATCGTGCGATGCGCAAAACGGCGCAATTGATAAACTACGCAAAACGGTGCGATGCGCAAAACGGCCCGAGTGATAAACTGTGCAAAACCGTGCGATGCGTAAAACGGCGCGAGTCATAAACTGCGCAGAACGGTGCGATGCGTAAAACCGCGTGAGTGATAAACTTTGCAAAACGGTGCGATGCGCAAAACGGCGCGAGTGAAAAACTCCGGAAAACCGTGCGATGCGCAAAACGGCGCGAGTGATAAACTGCGCAAAACTGTGCGAGGCGCAAAACGGCGCGAGTGAGCAACTGTGCAAAATGGTGCGATGCGCAAAACGCCGCGAGTGATAAACTACGCAAAATCGTGCGATGCGCAAAACGGCGCGATTGATAACTTGCGCAAAACCGTGCGATGCGCAAAACGGCGCGACTGATAAACTGCGCAAAACAGTGCGATGCGCAAAACATGCGCGAGTGATAAACTACGCAAAACGGTGCGATGCGCAAAACGGCGCGAGTGAAAAACTGCTCCAAACCATGCGATGCGCAAAACGGCGCGAGTGATAAACTGCGCAAAATCGTGCGATGCGCAAAACGGCGCCATTGATAAACTACGCAAAACGGTGCGATGCGCAAAACGGCCCGAGTGATAAACTGTGCAAAACCGTGCGATGCGTAAAACGGCGCGAGTCATAAACTGCGCAGAACGGTGCGATGCGTAAAACCGCGTGAGTGATAAACTTTGCAAAACGGTGCGATGCGCAAAACGGCGCGAGTGAAAAACTCCGGAAAACCGTGCGATGCGCAAAACGGCGCGAGTGATAAACTGCGCAAAACTGTGCGAGGCGCAAAACGGCGCGAGTGAGCAACTGCGCAAAATGGTGCGATGCGCAAAACGCCGCGAGTGATAAACTGCGCAAAATCGTGCGATGCGCAAAACGGCGCGATTGATAACTTGCGCAAAACTGTGCGATGCGCAAAACGACGCGACTGATAAACTGCGCAAAACCGTGCGATGCGCAAAACATGCGCGAGTGATAAACTACGCAAAACGGTGCGATGCGCAAAACGGCGCGAGTGAAAAACTGCTCCAAACCATGCGATGCGCAAAACGGCGCGAGTGATAAACTGCGCAAAATCGTGCGATGCGCAAAACGGCGCAATTGATAAACTACGCAAAACGGTGCGATGCGCAAAACGGCCCGAGTGATAAACTGTGCAAAACCGTGCGATGCGTAAAACGGCGCGAGTCATAAACTGCGCAGAACGGTGCGATGCGTAAAACCGCGTGAGTGATAAACTTTGCAAAACGGTGCGATGCGCAAAACGGCGCGAGTGAAAAACTCCGGAAAACCGTGCGATGCGCAAAACGGCGCGAGTGATAAACTGCGCAAAACTGTGCGAGGCGCAAAACGGCGCGAGTGAGCAACTGCGCAAAATGGTGCGATGCGCAAAACCCCGCGAGTGATAAACTGCGCAAAATCGTGCGATGCGCAAAACGGCGCGATTGATAACTTGCGCAAAACCGTGCGATGCGCAAAACGGCGCGACTGAAAAACTGCGCAAAACAGTGCGATGCGCAAAACATGCGCGAGTGATAAACTACGCAAAACGGTGCGATGCGCAAAACGGCGCGAGTGAAAAACTGCTCCAAACCATGCGATGCGCAAAACGGCGCGAGTGATAAACTGCGCAAAATCGTGCGATGCGCAAAACGGCGCAATTGATAAACTACGCAAAACGGTGCGATGCGCAAAACGGCCCGAGTGATAAACTGTGCAAAACCGTGCGATGCGTAAAACGGCGCGAGTCATAAACTGCGCAGAACGGTGCGATGCGTAAAACCGCGTGAGTGATAAACTTTGCAAAACGGTGCGATGCGCAAAACGACGTGAGTGAAAAACTCTGGAAAACCGTGCGATGCGCAAAACGGCGCGAGTGATAAACTGCGCAAAACTGTGCGAGGCGCAAAACGGCGCGAGTGAGCAACTGCGCAAAATGGTGCGATGCGCAAAACGCCGCGAGTGATAAACTGCGCAAAATCGTGCGATGCGCAAAACGGCGCGATTGATAACTTGCGCAAAACCGTGCGATGCGCAAAACGGCGCGACTGATAAACTGCGCAAAACAGTGCGATGCGCAAAACATGCGCGAGTGATAAACTGCGCAAAACGGTGCGATGCGCAAAACGGCGCGAGTGAAAAACTGCTCCAAACCATGCGATGCGCAAAACGGCGCGAGTGATAAACTGCGCAAAATCGTGCGATGCGCAAAACGGCGCAATTGATAAACTACGCAAAACGGTGCGATGCGCAAAACGGCCCGAGTGATAAACTGTGCAAAACCGTGCGATGCGTAAAACGGCGCGAGTCATAAACTGCGCAGAACGGTGCGATGCGTAAAACCGCGTGAGTGATAAACTTTGCAAAACGGTGCGATGCGCAAAACGGCGCGAGTGAAAAACTCCGGAAAACCGTGCGATGCGCAAAACGGCGCGAGTGATAAACTGCGCAAAACTGTGCGAGGCGCAAAACGGCGCGAGTGAGCAACTGCGCAACATGGTGCGATGCGCAAAACGCCGCGAGTGATAAACTACGCGAAATCGTGCGATGCGCAAAACGGCGCGATTGATAACTTGCGCAAAACCGTGCGATGCGCAAAACGGCGCGACTGATAAACTGCGCAAAACAGTGCGATGCGCAAAACATGCGCGAGTGATAAACTACGCAAAACGGTGCGATGCGCAAAACGGCGCGAGTGAAAAACTGCTCCAAACCATGCGATGCGCAAAACGGCGCGAGTGATAAACTGCGCAAAATCGTGCGATGCGCAAAACGGCGCCATTGATAAACTACGCAAAACGGTGCGATGCGCAAAACGGCCCGAGTGATAAACTGTGCAAAACCGTGCGATGCGTAAAACGGCGCGAGTCATAAACTGCGCAGAACGGTGCGATGCGTAAAACCGCGTGAGTGATAAACTTTGCAAAACGGTGCGATGCGCAAAACGGCGCGAGTGAAAAACTCCGGAAAACCGTGCGATGCGCAAAACGGCGCGAGTGATAAACTGCGCAAAACTGTGCGAGGCGCAAAACGGCGCGAGTGAGCAACTGCGCAAAATGGTGCGATGCGCAAAACGCCGCGAGTGATAAACTGCGCAAAATCGTGCGATGCGCAAAACGGCGCGATTGATAACTTGCGCAAAACTGTGCGATGCGCAAAACGACGCGACTGATAAACTGCGCAAAACCGTGCGATGCGCAAAACATGCGCGAGTGATAAACTACGCAAAACGGTGCGATGCGCAAAACGGCGCGAGTGAAAAACTGCTCCAAACCATGCGATGCGCAAAACGGCGCGAGTGATAAACTGCGCAAAATCGTGCGATGCGCAAAACGGCGCCATTGATAAACTACGCAAAACGGTGCGATGCGCAAAACGGCCCGAGTGATAAACTGTGCAAAACCGTGCGATGCGGAAAACGGCGCGAGTCATAAACTGCGCAGAACGGTGCGATGCGTAAAACCGCGTGAGTGATAAACTTTGCAAAACGGTGCGATGCGCAAAACGGCGCGAGTGAAAAACTCCGGAAAACCGTGCGATGCGCAAAACGGCGCGAGTGATAAACTGCGCAAAACTGTGCGAGGCGCAAAACGGCGCGAGTGAGCAACTGCGCAAAATGGTGCGATGCGCAAAACCCCGCGAGTGATAAACTGCGCAAAATCGTGCGATGCGCAAAACGGCGCGATTGATAACTTGCGCAAAACCGTGCGATGCGCAAAACGGCGCGACTGAAAAACTGCGCAAAACAGTGCGATGCGCAAAACATGCGCGAGTGATAAACTACGCAAAACGGTGCGATGCGCAAAACGGCGCGAGTGAAAAACTGCTCCAAACCATGCGATGCGCAAAACGGCGCGAGTGATAAACTGCGCAAAATCGTGCGATGCGCAAAACGGCGCCATTGATAAACTACGCAAAACGGTGCGATGCGCAAAACGGCCCGAGTGATAAACTGTGCAAAACCGTGCGATGCGTAAAACGGCGCGAGTCATAAACTGCGCAGAACGGTGCGATGCGTAAAACCGCGTGAGTGATAAACTTTGCAAAACGGTGCGATGCGCAAAACGACGTGAGTGAAAAACTCTGGAAAACCGTGCGATGCGCAAAACGGCGCGAGTGATAAACTGCGCAAAACTGTGCGAGGCGCAAAACGGCGCGAGTGAGCAACTGCGCAAAATGGTGCGATGCGCAAAACGCCGCGAGTGATAAACTGCGCAAAATCGTGCGATGCGCAAAACGGCGCGATTGATAACTTGCGCAAAACCGTGCGATGCGCAAAACGGCGCGACTGATAAACTGCGCAAAACATGCGCGAGTGATAAACTGCGCAAAACGGTGCGATGCGCAAAACGGCGCGAGTGAAAAACTGCTCCAAACCATGCGATGCGCAAAACGGCGCGAGTGATAAACTGCGCAAAATCGTGCGATGCGCAAAACGGCGCAATTGATAAACTACGCAAAACGGTGCGATGCGCAAAACGGCCCGAGTGATAAACTGTGCAAAACCGTGCGATGCGTAAAACGGCGCGAGTCATAAACTGCGCAGAACGGTGCGATGCGTAAAACCGCGTGAGTGATAAACTTTGCAAAACGGTGCGATGCGCAAAACGGCGCGAGTGAAAAACTCCGGAAAACCGTGCGATGCGCAAAACGGCGCGAGTGATAAACTGCGCAAAACTGTGCGAGGCGCAAAACGGCGCGAGTGAGCAACTGCGCAACATGGTGCGATGCGCAAAACGCCGCGAGTGATAAACTACGCAAAATCGTGCGATGCGCAAAACGGCGCGATTGATAACTTGCGCAAAACCGTGCGATGCGCAAAACGGCGCGACTGATAAACTGCGCAAAACAGTGCGATGCGCAAAACATGCGCGAGTGATAAACTACGCAAAACGGTGCGATGCGCAAAACGGCGCGAGTGAAAAACTGCTCCAAACCATGCGATGCGCAAAACGGCGCGAGTGATAAACTGCGCAAAATCGTGCGATGCGCAAAACGGCGCCATTGATAAACTACGCAAAACGGTGCGATGCGCAAAACGGCCCGAGTGATAAACTGTGCAAAACCGTGCGATGCGGAAAACGGCGCGAGTCATAAACTGCGCAGAACGGTGCGATGCGTAAAACCGCGTGAGTGATAAACTTTGCAAAACGGTGCGATGCGCAAAACGGCGCGAGTGAAAAACTCCGGAAAACCGTGCGATGCGCAAAACGGCGCGAGTGATAAACTGCGCAAAACTGTGCGAGGCGCAAAATGGCGCGAGTGAGCAACTGCGCAAAATGGTGCGATGCGCAAAACGCCGCGAGTGATAAACTACGCAAAATCGTGCGATGCGCAAAACGGCGCGATTGATAACTTGCGCAAAACCGTGCGATGCGCAAAACGGCGCGACTGATAAACTGCGCAAAACAGTGCGATGCGCAAAACATGCGCGAGTGATAAACTACGCAAAACGGTGCGATGCGCAAAACGGCGCGAGTGAAAAACTGCTCCAAACCATGCGATGCGCAAAACGGCGCGAGTGATAAACTGCGCAAAATCGTGCGATGCGCAAAACGGCGCCATTGATAAACTACGCAAAACGGTGCGATGCGCAAAACGGCCCGAGTGATAAACTGTGCCAAACCGTGCGATGCGTAAAACGGCGCGAGTCATAAACTGCGCAGAACGGTGCGATGCGTAAAACCGCGTGAGTGATAAACTTTGCAAAACGGTGCGATGCGCAAAACGGCGCGAGTGAAAAACTCCGGAAAACCGTGCGATGCGCAAAACGGCGCGAGTGATAAACTGCGCAAAACTGTGCGAGGCGCAAAACGGCGCGAGTGAGCAACTGCGCAAAATGGTGCGATGCGCAAAACGCCGCGAGTGATAAACTGCGCAAAATCGTGCGATGCGCAAAACGGCGCGATTGATAACTTGCGCAAAACTGTGCGATGCGCAAAACGGCGCGACTGATAAACTGCGCAAAACCGTGCGATGCGCAAAACATGCGCGAGTGATAAACTACGCAAAACGGTGCGATGCGCAAAACGGCGCGAGTGAAAAACTGCTCCAAACCATGCGATGCGCAAAACGGCGCGAGTGATAAACTGCGCAAAATCGTGCGATGCGCAAAACGGCGCAATTGATAAACTACGCAAAACGGTGCGATGCGCAAAACGGCCCGAGTGATAAACTGTGCAAAACCGTGCGATGCGTAAAACGGCGCGAGTCATAAACTGCGCAGAACGGTGCGATGCGTAAAACCGCGTGAGTGATAAACTTTGCAAAACGGTGCGATGCGCAAAACGGCGCGAGTGAAAAACTCCGGAAAACCGTGCGATGCGCAAAATGGCGCGAGTGATAAACTGCGCAAAACTGTGCGAGGCGCAAAACGGCGCGAGTGAGCAACTGCGCAAAATGGTGCGATGCGCAAAACGCCGCGAGTGATAAACTGCGCAAAATCGTGCGATGCGCAAAACGGCGCGATTGATAACTTGCGCAAAACCGTGCGATGCGCAAAACGGCGCGACTGATAAACTGTGCAAAACAGTGCGATGCGCAAAACATGCGCGAGTGATAAACTGCGCAAAACGGTGCGATGCGCAAAACGGCGCAATTGATAAACTACGCAAAACGGTGCGATGCGCAAAACGGCCCGAGTGATAAACTGTGCAAAACCGTGCGATGCGTAAAACGGCGCGAGTCATAAACTGCGCAGAACGGTGCGATGCGTAAAACCGCGTGAGTGATAAACTTTGCAAAACGGTGCGATGCGCAAAACGGCGCGAGTGAAAAACTCCGGAAAACCGTGCGATGCGCAAAACGGCGCGAGTGATAAACTGCGCAAAACTGTGCGAGGCGCAAAACGGCGCGAGTGAGCAACTGCGCAAAATGGTGCGATGCGCAAAACGCCGCGAGTGATAAACTGCGCAAAATCGTGCGATACGCAAAACGGCGCGATTGATAACTTGCGCAAAACAGTGCGATGCGCAAAAGGGCACCAGTGATAAACTGCGCAAAACAATGCGATGCGCAAAACGGCGCGAGTGATAAACTGCGCAAAACGGCGCGAGTGATAAACTGCGCAAAATCGTGCGTTGCGCAAAACGGCGCGATTGATAAACTGCGCAAAACGGTGTGATGCGCAAAACGGCGCGAGTGATAAACTGCGCAAAACGGCGCGATTGATAAACTGCGCAAAATCGTGCGATGCGCAAAACGGCGCGATTGATAAACTGCGCAAAACCGTGCGGTGCGCAAAACGGCGCGAGGTATAAACTGCACAAAACCGTGCGATGCGCAAAACGGCGCGAGTCATAGACTGCGCAAAACGGTGCGATGCGCAAAACCGCGGGAGTGATAAACTGTGCAAAACGGTGCGATGCGCAAAAGGGCGCGAGTGAAAAACTGCGAAAAACCGTGCGATGCGCAAAACGGCGCGAGTGATAAACTGCGCAAAACCGTGCGATGCGCAAAACGGCACGAGTGATAAACTGTGCAAAATGGTGCGATGCGCAAAACGGCGCGAGTGATAAACTGCGCAAAACCGTGCAATGCACAAAACGGCGCCATTGATAAACTGCGTAAAACGGTGCGATACGCAAAACGCCGCGATTGATAAACTGCACAAAAGGTGCGATGCGCAACACCCCGCGAGTGATAAAGTGCGCAAAACGCTGCGATGCGCAAAATGACGCGAGTGATAAACTGCGCAAAACGGTGCGATGCACAACACGCCGCGAGTGAGAAACTGCGCAAAACCGTGCGATGCGGAAAACGGCACGATTGATAAACTGCGTAAAACCGTGCGATGCGCAAAACGGCGCGAGTGATAAACTGCGCGAAATCGTGCGACGCGTAAAATGGCGCGACTGATAAACTGCGCAAAATGGTTCGATGCGCAAAACGGCCCGAGTGATAAACTGTGCAAAACCGTGCGATGCGTAAAACGGCGCGAGTCATAAACTGCGCAGAACGGTGCGATGCGCAAAACCGCGTGAGTGATAAACTTTGCAAAACGGTGCGATGCGCAAAACGGCGCGAGAGAAAAACTCCGGAAAACCGTGCGATGCGCAAAACGGCGCGAGTGATAAACTACGCAAAACTGTGCGAGGCGCAAAACGGCGCGAGTGAGCAACTGCGCAAAATGGTGCGATGCGCAAAACGCCGCGAGTGATAAACTGTGCAAAATCGTGCGATGCGCAAAACGGCGCGATTGATAACTTGCGCAAAACAGTGCGATGCGTAAAAGGGCACCAGTGATAAACTGCGCAAAACAATGCGATGCGCAAAACGGCGCGAGTGATAAACTGCGCAAAATCGTGCGTTGCGCAAAACGGCGCGATTGATAAACTGCGCAAAACGGTGCGATGCGCAAAACGGCGCGAGTGATAAACTGCGCAAAACGGCGCGATTGATAAACTGCGCAAAACCGTGGGATGCGCAAAACGGCGCGAGTGATAAACTGCGCAAAATCGTGCGATGCGCAAAACGGCGCGATTGATAAACTGCGCAAAACCGTGCGATGCGCAAAACGGCGCGAGGCATAAACTGCGCAAAACCGTGCGATGCGCAAAACGGCGCGAGTCATAGACTGCGCAAAACGGTGCGATGTGCAAAACCGCGGGAGTGATAAACTGTGCAAAACGGTGCGATGCGCAAAAGGGCGCGAGTGAAAAACTGCGAAAAACCGTGCGATGCGCAAAACGGCGCGAGTGATAAACTGTGCAAAACCGTGCGATGCGCAAAACGGCACGAGTGATAAATTGTGCAAAATGGTGCGATGCGCAAAACGGCGCGAGTGAAAAACTGCGCAAAACCGTGCAATGCACAAAACGGCGCCATTGATAAACTGCGTAAAACGGTGCGATACGCAAAACGCCGCGATTGATAAACTGCACAAAAGGTGCGATGCGCAACACCCCGCGAGTGATAAAGTGCGCAAAACGCTGCGATGCGCAAAAGGACGGGAGTGATAAACTGCGCAAAACGGTGCGATGCGCAACACGCCGCGAGTGAGAAACTGCGCAAAACCGTGCGATGCGCAAAACGGCACGATTGATAAACTGCGTAAAACCGTGCGATGCGCAAAACGGCGCGAGTGATAAACTGCGTGAAATCGTGCGACGCGTAAAATGGCGCGACTGATAAACTGCGCAAAACGGCGCGACTGATAAACTGCGTAAAACGGTGCGATGCGCAAAACGGCGCGAGTGATAAACTGCGCAAAATCGTGCGATGCGCAAAACGGCGCGATTGATAAACTGCGCAAAACCGTGCGAGGCGCAAAACGGCGCGAGTGATAAATTGTGCAAAACGGTGCGACGCGCAAAACGGCGGGAGTGAAAAACTGCGCCAAACCGTGCGATGCGCAAAACGGCGCGAGTGATAAACTGCGCAAAATCGTGCGCTGCGCAAAACGGCGCGATTAATAAACTGCGCAAAACGGTGCGATGCGCAAAACGACCCGAGTGATAAACTGCGCAAAACTGTGCGATGCGCAAAACGGCGCGAGTGATCAACTGCGCAAAATCGTGCGATGCGCAAAACGGCGCGATTGATAAACTGCGCAAAATCGTGCGATGCGCAAAACGGCGCGAGTGATAAACTGCGCAAATCCGTGCGATGCGCAAAACGGCGCGAGTGGCAAACTGCGCAAAACCGTGCGATGCGCAAAACGGCACCATTGATAAACTGCGCAAAACAGTGCGATGCATAAAATGGCACCAGTGATAAACTGCGCGAAACAGTGCGAGGCGCAAAACGGCACCAGTGATAAACAGCGCAAAGTAGTGCGATGCGCAAAACAGCGCGTGTGATAAACTGCGCAAAACGGTGCGATGCGCAAAACGGAGCGAGTGATAAACTGCGCAAAACGGTGCGATGCGCGAAACGGCGCGAGTGATAAACTGTGCAAAATGATGCGATGCGCAAAACGCCGCGATTGATAAACTGCGCAAAACGAGGCGATGCACAAAACGGAGCGATTGATAAACTGCGCAAAATAGTGCAATGCGCAAAACGGCACCAGTGATAAACTGCGCAAAACAGTGCAATGCGCAAAATGGCGCGAATGATAAACTGCGCAAAACTGTGCAATGCGCAAAACGGCGCGAGTGATCAACTGCGCAAAATCGTGCGATGCGCAAAACGGCGCGATTGATAAACTGCGCAAAACCGTGCGATGCGCAAAACGGCGCGAGTGATAAACTGCGCAAAACCTTGCGATGCATAAAACGGCGCGAGTGGGAAACTGCGCAAAACCGTGCGATGCGCAAAACGGCACCATTGATAAACTGCGCAAAACAGTGCGATGCATAAAACGGCACCAGTGATAAACTGCGCAAAACAGTGCGATGCGCAAAACGGCACCAGTGATAAACTGCGCAAAACAGTGCGATGCGCAAAACGGCACCAGTGATAAACAGAGCAAAATAGTGCGATGCGCAAAACAGCGCGTGTGATAAATTGCGCAAAACGGTGCCATCCGCAAAACGGCGCGAGTGATAAACTGCGCAGAACGGTGCCATGCGCAAAACGGCGCGATTGATAAACTGTGCAAAACCGTGCGATGCGCAAAACGGCGCGAGTGATAAAGTGCGCAAAACCGTGCGATGCGCAAAACGGCGCGATTGATAAACTGCGCAAAACAGTACGATGCGCAAAACATGCGCGAGTGATAAACTGCGCAAAACGGAGCGAGTGATAAACTGCGCAAAACGGTGCGATGCGCGAAACGGCGCGAGTGATAAACTGTGCAAAATGGTGCGATGCGCAAAACGCCGCGATTGATAAACTGCGCAAAACGATGCGATGCACAAAATGGAGCGATTGATAAACTGCGCAAAACAGTGCAATGCGCAAAACGGCACCAATGATAAACTGCGCAAAACAGTGCAATGCGCAAAACGGCGCGAGTGATAAACTGCGCAAAACTGTGCGATGCGCAAAACGGCGCGAGTGATCAACTGCGCAAAATCGTGCGATGCGCAAAACGGCGCGATTGATAAACTGCGCAAAACCGTGCGATGCGCAAAACGGCGCGAGTGATAAACTGCGCAAAACCTTGCGATGCACAAAAGGGCGCGAGTGGTAAACTGCGCACAATCGTGCGATGCGCAAAACGGCACCATTGATAAACTGCGCAAAACAGTGCGATGCATAAAACGGCACCAGTGATAAACTGCGCAAAACAGTGCGATGCGCAAAACGGCACCAGTGATAAACAGGGGAAAATAGTGCGATGCGCAAAACAGCGCGTGTGATAAACTGCGCAAAATGGTGCCATCCGCAAAACAGCGCGAGTGATAAACTGCGCAGAACGGTGCCATGCGCAAAACGGCGCGATTGATAAACTGCGCAAAACCGTGCGATGCGCAAATTGGCGTGAGTGATAAAGTGCGCAAAACCGTGCGTTGCGCAAAACGGCGCGACTGATAAACTGCGCAAAACAGTGCGATGCGCAAAACATGCGCGAGTGATAAACTGCGCAAAACGGTGCGATGCGCAAAACGGCGCGAGTGAAAAACTGCTCCAAACCATGCGATGCGCAAAACGGCGCGAGTGATAAACTGCGCAAAATCGTGCGATGCGCAAAACGGCGCGAGTCATAAACTGCGCAGAACGGTGCGATGCGCAAAACCGCGTGAGTGATAAACTTTGCAAAACGGTGCGATGCGCAAAACGGCGCGAGTGAAAAACTCTGGAAAACCGTGCGATGCGCAAAACGGCGCGAGTGATAAACTGCGCAAAACTGTGCGAGGCGCAAAACGGCGCGAGTGAGCAACTGCGCAAAATGGTGCGATGCGCAAAACGCCGCGAGTGATAAACTGCGCAAAATCGTGCGATGCGCAAAACGGCGCGATTGATAACTTGCGCAAAACAGTGCGATGCGCAAAAGGGCACCAGTGATAAACTGCGCAAAACAATGCGATGCGCAAAACGGCGCGAGTGATAAACTGCGCAAAACGGCGCGAGTGATAAACTGTGCAAAATCGTGCGTTGCGCAAAACGGCGCGATTGATAAACTGCGCAAAACGGTGTGATGCGCAAAACGGCGCGAGTGATAAACTGCGCAAAACGGCGCGAGTGATAAACTGCGCAAAACGGCGCGATTGATAAACTGCGCAAAACCGTGGGATGCGCAAAACGGCGCGAGTGATAAACTGCGCAAAATCGTGCGATGCGCAAAACGGCGCGATTGATAAACTGTGCAAAACCGTGCGATGCGCAAAACGGCGCGAGGGATAAACTGCGCAAAACCGTGCGATGCGCAAAATGGCGCGAGTCATAAACTGCGCAAAACGGTGCGATGCGCAAAACCGCGTGAGTGATAAACTGTGCAAAACGGTGCGATGCGCAAAAGGGCGCGAGTGAAAAACTGCGAAAAACCGTGCGATGCGCAAAACGGCGCGAGTGATAAACTGCGCAAAACAGTGCGATGCGCAAAACGGCACGAGTGATAAACTGTGCAAAATGGTGCGATGCGCAAAACGGCGCCATTGAAAAACTGCGTAAAACGGTGCGATACGCAAAACGCCGCGATTGATAAACTGCACAAAAGGTGCGATGCGCAACACCCCGCGAGTGATAAAGTGCGCAAAACGCTGCGACGCGCAAAATGACGCGAGTGATAAACTGCGCAAAACGGTGCGATGCGCAACACGCCGCGAGTGAGAAACTGCGGAAAACCGTGCGATGCGCAAAACGGCACGATTGATAAACTGCGTAAAACCGTGCGATGCGCAAAACGGCGCGAGTGATAAACTGCGCGATATCGTGCGACGTGTAAAATGGCGCGACTGATAAACTACGTAAAACGGTGCGATGCGCAAAACGGCGCGACTGATAAACTGCGTAAAACGGTGCGATGCGCAAAACGGCGCGAGTGATAAACTGCGCAAAATCGTGCGATGCGCAAAACGGCACGAGTGATAAACTGTGCAAAACGGCGCCATTGATAAACTGCACAAAAGGTGCGATGCGCAACACCCCGCAAGTGATAAAGTGCGCAAAACGCTGCGATGCGCAAAATGACGCGAGTGATAAACTGCGCAAAACGGTGCGATGCGCAACACGCCGCGAGTGAGAAACTGCGCAAAACCGTGCGATGCGCAAAACGGCACGATTGATAAACTGCGTAAAACCGTGCGATGCGCAAAACGGCGCGAGTGATAAACTGCGCGAAATCGTGCGACGCGTAAAATGGCGCGACTGATAAACTGTGCAAAACGGTGCGATGCGGAAAACGGCGCGACTGATAAACTGCGGAAAACGGTGCGATGCGCAAAACGGCGCGAGTGATAAACTGCGCAAAATCGTGCGATGCGCAAAACGGCGCGATTGATAAACTGGGCAAAACCGTGCGATGCGTAAAACGGCGCGATTGATGAACTGCGCAAAACAGTGCGATGCGCAAAACATGCGCGAGTGATAAACTGCACAAAACGGTGCGATGCGCAAAACGGAGCGAGTGATAAACTGCGCAAAATGGTGCGATGCGCGAAACGGCGCGAGTGATAAACTGTGCAAAATGGTGCGATGCGCAAAATGCCGCGATTGATAAACTGCGCAAAACGATGCGATGCACAAAACGGAGCGATTGATAAACTGCGCAAAACAGTGCAATGCGCAAAACGGCACCAGTGATAAACTGCGCAAAACAGTGCAATGCGCAAAACGGCGCGAGTGATAAACTGCGCAAAACTGTGCGATGCGCAAAACGGCGCGAGTGATCAACTGCGCAAAATCGTGCGATGCGCAAAACGGCGCGATTGATAAACTGCGCAAAACCGTGCGATGCGCAAAACGGCGCGAGTGATAAACTGCGCAAAACCTTGCGATGCGCAAAACGGCGCGAGTGGTAAACTGCGCAAAACCGTGCGATGCGCAAAACGGCACCATTGATAAACTGCGCAAAACAGTGCGATGCATAAAACGGCACCAGTGATAAACTGCGCAAAACAGTGCGATGCGCAAAACGGCACCAGTGATCAACAGAGCAAACTAGTGCGATGCGCAAAACAGCGCGTGTGATAAACTGCGCAAAATGGTGCCATCCGCAAAACGGCGCGAGTGATAAACTGCGCAGAACGGTGCCATGCGCAAAACGGCGCGATTGATAAACTGCGCAAAACCGTGCGATGCGCAAAACGGCGCGAGTGATAAAGTGCGCAAAACCGTGCGATGCGCAAAACGGCGCGACTGATAAACTGCGCAAAACAGTGCGATGCGCAAAACATGCGCGAGTGATAAACTGCGCAAAACGGTGCGATGCGCAAAACGGCGCGAGTGAAAAACTGCTCCAAACCATGCGATGCGCAAAACGGCGCGAGTGATAAACTGCGTAAAATCGTGCGATGCGCAAAACGGCGCCATTGATAAACTACGCAAAACGGTGCGATGCGCAAAACGGCCCGAGTGATAAACTGTGCAAAACCGTGCGATGCGTAAAACGGCGCGAGTCATAAACTGCGCAGAACGGTGCGATGCGCAAAACCGCGTGAGTGATAAACTTTGCAAAACGGTGCGATGCGCAAAAGGCGCGAGTGAAAAACTCCGGAAAACCGTGCGATGCGCAAAACGGCGCGAGTGATAAACTGCGCAAAACTGTGCGAGGCGCAAAACGGCGCGAGTGAGCAACTGCACAAAATGGTGCGATGCGCAAAACGCCGCGAGTGATAAACTGCGCAAAATCGTGCGATGCGCAAAACGGCGCGATTGATAACTTGCGCAAAACAGTGCGATGCGCAAAAGGGCACCAGTGATAAACTGCGCAAAACAATGCGATGCGCAAAACGGCGCGAGTGATAAACTGCGCAAAACGGCGCGAGTGATAAACTGCGCAAAATCGTGCGTTGCGCAAAACGGCGCGATTGATAAACTGCGCAAAACGGTGCGATGCGCAAAACGGCGCGAGTGATAAACTGCGCAAAACGGCGCGATTGATAAACTGCGCAAAACCGTGGGATGCGCAAAACGGCGCGAGTGATAAACAGCGCAAAATCGTGCGATGCGCAAAACGGCGCGATTGATAAACTGCGCAAAACCGTGCGATGCGCAAAACGGCGCGAGGCATAAACTGCGCAAAACCGTGCGATGCGCAAAACGGCGCGAGTCATAGACTGCGCAAAACGGTGCGATGTGCAAAACCGCGGGAGTGATAAACTGTGCAAAACGGTGCGATGCGCAAAAGGGCGCGAGTGAAAAACTGCGAAAAACCGTGCGATGCGCAAAACGGCGCGAGTGATAAACTGTGCAAAACCGTGCGATGCGCAAAACGGCACGAGTGATAAATTGTGCAAAATGGTGCGATGCGCAAAACGGCGCGAGTGAAAAACTGCGCAAAACCGTGCAATGCGCAAAACGGCGCCATTGATAAACTGCGTAAAACGGTGCGATACGCAAAACGCCGCGATTGATAAACTGCACAAAAGGTGCGATGCGCAACACCCCGCGAGTGATAAAGTGCGCAAAACGCTGCGATGCGCAAAATGACGCGAGTGATAAACTGCGCAAAACGGTGCGATGCGCAACACGCCGCGAGTGAGAAACTGCGCAAAACCGTGCGATGCGCAAAACGGCACGATTGATAAACTGCGTAAAACCGTGCGATGCGCAAAACGGCGCGAGTGATAAACTGCGCGAAATCGTGCGACGCGTAAAATGGCGCGACTGATAAACTGCGCAAAACGGTGCGATGCGCAAAACGGCGCGACTGATAAACTGCGTAAAACGGTGCGATGCGCAAAACGGCGCGAGTGATAAACTGCGCAAAATCGTGCGATGCGCAAAACGGCGCGATTGATAAACTGCGCAAAACCGTGCGATGCGCAAAACGGCGCGAGTGATAAATTGTGCAAAACGGTGCGACGCGCAAAACGGCGGGAGTGAAAAACTGCGCCAAACCGTGCGATGCGCAAAACGGCGCGAGTGATAAACTGCACAAAACCGTGCGTTGCGCAAAACGGCACGATTGATAAACTGCGCAAAACGGTGCGATGCGCAAAACGACCCGAGTGATAAACTGCGGAAAACTGTGCGATGCGCAAAACGGCGCGAGTGATCAACTGCGCAAAATCGTGCGATGCGCAAAACGGCGCGATTGATAAACTGCTCAAAATCGTGCGATGCGCAAAACGGCGCGAGTGATAAACTGCGCAAAACCGTGCGATGCGCAAAACGGCGCGAGTGGCAAACTGCGCAAAACCGTGCGATGCGCAAAACGGCACCATTGATAAACTGCGCAAAACAGTGCGATGCATAAAATGGCACCAGTGATAAACTGCGCGAAACAGTGCGAGGCGCAAAACGGCACCAGTGATAAACAGCGCAAAGTAGTGCGATGCGCAAAACAGCGCGTGTGATAAACTGCGCAAAACGGTGCGATGCGCAAAACGGAGCGAGTGATAAACTGCGCAAAACGGTGCGATGCGCGAAACGGCGCGAGTGATAAACTGTGCAAAATGGTGCGATGCGCAAAACGCCGCGAGTGATAAAGTGCGCAAAACGCTGCGATGCGCAAAATGACGCGAGTGATAAACTGCGCAAAACGGTGCGATGCGCAACACGCCGCGAGTGAGAAACTGCGCAAAACCGTGCGATGCGCAAAACGGCACGATTGATAAACTGCGTAAAACCGTGCGATGCGCAAAACGGTGCGAGTGATAAACTGCGCGAAATCGTGCGATGCGCAAAACGGCGCCATTGATAAACTACGCAAAACGGTGCGATGCGCAAAACGGCCCGAGTGATAAACTGCGCAAAACGGTGCGATGCGTAAAACGGCGCGAGTCATAAACTGCGCAGAACGGTGCGATGCGCAAAACCGCGTGAGTGATAAACTGCGCAAAACCGTGCGATGCGCAAAACGGCGCGAGTGAAAAACTCTGGAAAACCGTGCGACGCGCAAAACGGCGCGAGTGATAAACTGCGCAAAACTGTGCGAGGCGCAAAACGGCGCGAGTGATAAACTGCGCAAAACCGTGCGATGCGCAAAACGGCGCGAGTGATAAACTGCGCAAAATCTTGCGATGCGCAAAACGGCGCGAGTGATAAACTGCGCAAAACAGTGCGATGCGCAAAAGGGCACCAGTGATAAACTGCGCAAAACAATGCGATGCGCAAAACGGCGCGAGTGATAAACTGCGCAAAACGGCGCGAGTGATAAACTGTGCAAAATCGTGCGTTGCGCAAAACGGCGCGATTGATAAACTGCGCAAAACGGTGTGATGCGCAAAACGGCGCGAGTGATAAACTGCGCAAAACGGCGCGATTGATAAACTGCGCAAAACCGTGGGATGCGCAAAACGGCGCGAGTGATAAACTGCGCAAAATCGTGCGATGCGCAAAACGGCGCGATTGATAAACTGTGCAAAACCGTGCGATGCGCAAAACGGCGCGAGGGATAAACTGCGCAAAACCGTGCGATGCGCAAAATGGCGCGAGTCATAAACTGCGCAAAACGGTGCGATGCGCAAAACCGCGTGAGTGATAAACTGTGCAAAACGGTGCGATGCGCAAAAGGGCGCGAGTGAAAAACTGCGAAAAAACCGTGCGATGCGCAAAACGGCGCGAGTGATAAACTGCGCAAAACCGTGCGATGCGCAAAACGGCACGAGTGATAAACTGTGCAAAATGGTGCGATGCGCAAAACGGCGCCATTGATAAACTGCGTAAAACGGTGCGATACGCAAAACGCCGCGATTGATAAACTGCACAAAAGGTGCGATGCGCAACACCCCGCGAGTGATAAAGTGCGCAAAACGCTGCGACGCGCAAAATGACGCGAGTGATAAACTGCGCAAAACGGTGCGATGCGCAACACGCCGCGAGTGAGAAACTGCGGAAAACCGTGCGATGCGCAAAACGGCACGATTGATAAACTGCGTAAAACCGTGCGATGCGCAAAACGGCGCGAGTGATAAACTGCGCGATATCGTGCGACGCGTAAAATGGCGCCATTGATAAACTACGCAAAACGGTGCGATGCGCAAAACGGCCCGAGTGATAAACTGCGCAAAACGGTGCGATGCGTAAAACGGCGCAGAACGGTGCGATGCGCAAAACCGCGTGAGTGATAAACTGCGCAAAACCGTGCGATGCGCAAAACGGCGCGAGTGAAAAACTCTGGAAAACCGTGCGACGCGCAAAACGGCGCGAGTGATATAAACTGCGCAAAACTGTGCGAGGCGCAAAACGGCGCGAGTGATAAACTGCGCAAAACCGTGCGATGCGCAAAACGGCGCGAGTGATAAACTGCGCAAAATCTTGCGATGCGCAAAACGGCGCGAGTGATAAACTGCGCAAAACAGTGCGATGCGCAAAAGGGCACCAGTGATAAACTGCGCAAAACAATGCGATGCGCAAAACGGCGCGAGTGATAAACTGCGCAAAACGGCGCGAGTGATAAACTGTGCAAAATCGTGCGTTGCGCAAAACGGCGCGATTGATAAACTGCGCAAAACGGTGTGATGCGCAAAACGGCGCGAGTGATAAACTGCGCAAAACGGCGCGATTGATAAACTGCGCAAAACCGTGGGATGCGCAAAACGGCGCGAGTGATAAACTGCGCAAAATCGTGCGATGCGCAAAACGGCGCGATTGATAAACTGTGCAAAACCGTGCGATGCGCAAAACGGCGCGAGGGATAAACTGCGCAAAACCGTGCGATGCGCAAAATGGCGCGAGTCATAAACTGCGCAAAACGGTGCGATGCGCAAAACCGCGTGAGTGATAAACTGTGCAAAACGGTGCGATGCGCAAAAGGGCGCGAGTGAAAAACTGCGAAAAACCGTGCGATGCGCAAAACGGCGCGAGTGATAAACTGCGCAAAAACCGTGCGATGCGCAAAACGGCACGAGTGATAAACTGTGCAAAATGGTGCGATGCGCAAAACGGCGCCATTGATAAACTGCGTAAAACGGTGCGATACGCAAAACGCCGCGATTGATAAACTGCACAAAAGGTGTGATGCGCAACACCCCGCGAGTGATAAAGTGCGCAAAACGCTGCGACGTGCAAAATGACGCGAGTGATAAACTGCGCAAAACGGTGCGATGCGCAACACGCCGCGAGTGAGAAACTGCGGAAAACCGTGCGATGCGCAAAACGGCACGATTGATAAACTGCGTAAAACCGTGCGATGCGCAAAACGGCGCGAGTGATAAACAGCGCAAAATCGTGCGATGCGCAAAACGGCGCGAGTGATAAATTGTGCAAAACGGTGCGACGCGCAAAACGGCGGGAGTGAAAAACTGCGCCAAACCGTGCGATGCGCAAAACGGCGCGAGTGATAAACTGCGCAAAACCGTGCGTTGCGCAAAACGGCGCGATTGATAAACTGCGCAAAACGGTGCGATGCGCAAAACGACCCGAGTGATAAACTGCGCAAAACTGTGCGATGCGCAAAACGGCGCGAGTGATCAACTGCGCAAAATCGTGCGATGCGCAAAACGGCGCGATTGATAAACTGCGCAAAATCGTGCGATGCGCAAAACGGCGCGATTGATAAACTGCGCAAAATCGTGCGATGCGCAAAACGGCGCGAGTGAGAAACTGCGCAAAACCGTGCGATGCGCAAAACGGCGCGAGTGGCAAACTGCGCAAAACCGTGCGATGCGCAAAACGGCACCATTGATAAACTGCGCAAAATGGTGCGATGCGCAAAACGCCGCGATTGATAAACTGCGCAAAACGAGGCGATGCACAAAACGGAGCGATTGATAAACTGCGCAAAACAGTGCAATGCGCAAAACGACACCAGTGATAAACTGCGCAAAACAGTGCAATGCGCAAAACGGCGCGAGTGATAAACTGCGCAAAACTGTGCAATGCGCAAAACGGCGCGAGTGATCAACTTCGCAAAATCGTGCGATGCGCAAAACGGCGCGATTGATAAACTGCGCAAAACCGTGCGATGCGCAAAACGGCGCGAGTGATAAACTGCGCAAAACCTTGCGATGCATAAAACGGCGCGAGTGGGAAACTGCGCAAAACCGTGCGATGCGCAAAACGGCACCATTGATAAACTGCGCAAAACAGTGCGATGCATAAAACGGCACCAGTGATAAACTGCGCAAAACAGTGCGATGCGCAAAACGGCACCAGTGATAAACTGCGCAAAACAGTGCGATGCGCAAAACGGCACCAGTGATAAACAGAGCAAAATAGTGCGATGCGCAAAATAGCGCGTGTGATAAATTGCGCAAAACGGTGCCATCCGCAAAACGGCGCGAGTGATAAACTGCGCAGAACGGTGCCATGCGCAAAACGGCGCGATTGATAAACTGCGCAAAACCGTGCGATGCGCAAAACGGCGCGAGTGATAAAGTGCGCAAAACCGTGCGATGCGCAAAACGGCGCGATTGATAAACTGCACAAAACAGTACGATGCGCAAAACATGCGCGAGTGATAAACTGCGCAAAACGGAGCGAGTGATAAACTGCGCAAAACGGTGCGATGCGCGAAACGGCGCGAGTGATAAACTGTGCAAAATGGTGCGATGCGCAAAACGCCACGATTGATAAACTGCGCAAAACGATGCGATGCACAAAACAGAGCGATTGATAAACTGCGCAAAACAGTGCAATGCGCAAAACGGCACCAATGATAAACTGCGCAAAACAGTGCAATGCGCAAAACGGCGCGAGTGATAAACTGCGCAAAACAGTGCGATGCGCAAAACGGCGCGAGTGATCAACTGCGCAAAATCGTGCGATGCGCAAAACGGCGCGATTGATAAACTGCGCAAAACCGTGCGATGCGCAAAACGGCGCGAGTGATAAACTGCGCAAAACCTTGCGATGCAATAAAGGGCGCGAGTGGTAAACTGCGCACAATCGTGCGATGCGCAAAACGGCACCATTGATAAATTGCGCAAAACAGTGCCATGCATAAAACGGCACCAGTGATAAACTGCGCAAAACAGTGCGATGCGCAAAACGGCACCAGTGATAAACAGGGGAAAATAGTGCGATGCGCAAAACAGCGCGTGTGATAAACTGCGCAAAATGGTGCCATCCGCAAAACAGCGCGAGTGATAAACTGCGCAGAACGGTGCCATGCGCAAAACGGCGCGATTGATAAACTGCGCAAAACGGTGCGATGCGCAAAACGACCCGAGTGATAAACTGCGCAAAACTGTGCGATGCGCAAAACGGCGCGAGTGATCAACTGCGCAAAATCGTGCGATGCGCAAAACGGCGCGATTGATAAACTGCGCAAAATCGTGCGATGCGCAAAACGGCGCGAGTGAGAAACTGCGCAAAACCGTGCGATGCGCAAAACGGCGCGAGTGGCAAACTGCGCAAAACCGTGCGATGCGCAAAACGGCACCATTGATAAACTGCGCAAAACAGTGCGATGCATAAAATGGCACCAGTGATAAACTGCGCGAAACAGTGCGAGGCGCAAAACGGCACCAGTGATAAACAGCGCAAAGTAGTGCGATGCGCAAAACAGCGCGTGTGATAAACTGCGCAAAACGGTGCGATGCGCAAAACGGAGCGAGTGATAAACTGCGCAAAACGGTGCGATGCGCGAAACGGCGCGAGTGATAAACTGTGCAAAATGGTGCGATGCGCAAAACGCCGCGATTGATAAACTGCGCAAAACGAGGCGATGCACAAAACGGAGCGATTGATAAACTGCGCAAAACAGTGCAATGCGCAAAACGGCACCAGTGATAAACTGCGCAAAACAGTGCAATGCGCAAAACGGCGCGAGTGATAAACTGCGCAAAACTGTGCAATGCGCAAAACGGCGCGAGTGATCAACTGCGCAAAATCGTGCGATGCGCAAAACGGCGCGATTGATAAACTGCGCAAAACCGTGCGATGCGCAAAACGGCGCGAGTGATAAACTGCGCAAAACCTTGCGATGCATAAAACGGCGCGAGTGGGAAACTGCGCAAAACCGTGCGATGCGCAAAACGGCACCATTGATAAACTGCGCAAAACAGTGCGATGCATAAAACGGCACCAGTGATAAACTGCGCAAAACAGTGCGATGCGCAAAACGGCACCAGTGATAAACTGCGCAAAACAGTGCGATGCGCAAAACGGCACCAGTGATAAACAGAGCAAAATAGTGCGATGCGCAAAATAGCGCGTGTGATAAATTGCGCAAAACGGTGCCATCCGCAAAACGGCGCGAGTGATAAACTGCGCAGAACGGTGCCATGCGCAAAACGGCGCGATTGATAAACTGCGCAAAACCGTGCGATGCGCAAAACGGCGCGAGTGATAAAGTGCGCAAAACCGTGCGATGCGCAAAACGGCGCGATTGATAAACTGCACAAAACAGTACGATGCGCAAAACATGCGCGAGTGATAAACTGCGCAAAACGGTGCGATGCGCGAAACGGCGCGAGTGATAAACTGTGCAAAATGGTGCGATGCGCAAAACGCCGCGATTGATAAACTGCGCAAAACGATGCGATGCACAAAACGGAGCGATTGATAAACTGCGCAAAACAGTGCAATGCGCAAAACGGCACCAATGATAAACTGCGCAAAACAGTGCAATGCGCAAAACGGCGCGAGTGATAAACTGCGCAAAACTGTGCGATGCGCAAAACGGCGCGAGTGATCAACTGCGCAAAATCGTGCGATGCGCAAAACGGCGCGATTGATAAACTGCGCAAAACCGTGCGATGCGCAAAACGGCGCGAGTGATAAACTGCGCAAAACCTTGCGATGCAATAAAGGGCGCGAGTGGTAAACTGCGCACAATCGTGCGATGCGCAAAACGGCACCATTGATAAACTGCGCAAAACAGTGCCATGCATAAAACGGCACCAGTGATAAACAGGGGAAAATAGTGCGATGCGCAAAACAGCGCGTGTGATAAACTGCGCAAAATGGTGCCATCCGCAAAACAGCGCGAGTGATAAACTGCGCAGAACGGTGCCATGCGCAAAACGGCGCGATTGATAAACTGCGCAAAACGGTGCGATGCGCAAAACGACCCGAGTGATAAACTGCGCAAAACTGTGCGATGCGCAAAACGGCGCGAGTGATCAACTGCGCAAAATCGTGCGATGCGCAAAACGGCGCGATTGATAAACTGCGCAAAATCGTGCGATGCGCAAAACGGCGCGAGTGAGAAACTGCGCAAAACCGTGCGATGCGCAAAACGGCGCGAGTGGCAAACTGCGCAAAACCGTGCGATGCGCAAAACGGCACCATTGATAAACTGCGCAAAACAGTGCGATGCATAAAATGGCACCAGTGATAAACTGCGCGAAACAGTGCGAGGCGCAAAACGGCACCAGTGATAAACAGCGCAAAGTAGTGCGATGCG